>JAJJWW010001515.1:0-29296 GCA_023531295.1 Papaver armeniacum | reverse complement strand
TTGTTAATAGTTTTTATTATTTTGTTTTGTTTTTATTTTGTATTTGTTTTATTTCTTATTTTTATATAAAAAAAAAATTAAAAAAAAAATTAAATTAAAAATTAAATTTTGGGTTTGTATAGTTCGTTTTTAGTTTTGTATTCTTTCAATAAAGCCAAGGGAAGAAGGAATATCTATAATGAAGTTTCAAGCAACAAGAAATTAGAGGAAAGAATTACATTGTCAAGATTCTACGAAGTTCAAGAGTTATCATCAAGAGTTGAAGACCGAAGACGAAGATGAAGACACCGATAGAAGACCGAAGATGTTTCTATGGATGCTGTGAGAGTGGTGCTAGCTACACGCCGAACAGATAACGAGGTAAGTAAGCATATTCCCACCTTTGATAAGTGGTTGATTCCCTTTCGAAGAGATCGTCAGAAAAATGGGTTTTCAAAATTATAAAAGATGTGGGTTTTCAAAACAATTCGGAGGGTTTACCTTCCTACCATTCAACGTGTCGCAGGATTCTCTCTTCATTCCTACCTGGACACATGTGTGACCCATAAAAAGCTGTTTATTATTGAGAGCAATATCATAAAACCCTTTCTTGTGAGGCAGAGTCGAGACTTTCGATCACTCCAAACCCGAATTTTTGTCGAGAAGGGATGGTTATTTCTCCCTCAACTTTTAAGAATGAGATTATGTTCATTTATGTGTCTAACTTCTTATGACTAGTGTGCAGAATCTCTATGTCTTCTTAGCGCGTTGGATGCTATCATTACGGAGAACTAGTAAGTTGGAAATATAGGTTTTGTGGGTATATCTCTAGTAAACCCTCACGAGACTATAACTCGTCCACTAGGGACACCTAGTGGTTTAAAGGCTTGTTATTTATGCTAAAAGTGACCGTAGCCTCGACGACACGGAGTTGTATGTATATTTTATAATTGGTTTTGTTTGATTTGCTCGAGGACTAGCAAAGTCTAAGTGTGGGGGAATTTGATAGGTGCAGAATACACCTAATTTACTATCTAGTAGTTACGCTTTCTTTGCTATTTTTTCGTGTGAATTTTGTATTTTACGTTTGTTTTTGAGTTATATAGATGTGATGGAGTCATTTGGAGCGAAAATTGCAAAAAGGTCATTTGATTGGCGTGGGGAGTGCATCCGCAGATAAGCGCGATCACCTGGAGTCCCTGTAGAAGTGTTAAAAGCATACGCACATTTGATCGAGGCTGCCATACAAAGTAATTAAGATATTTGAAAAGGGGCTGCCAACCTAGGCTAACCCTTATCTAAACAGTGGGGGTGTCTTAATCCAGTTATCCATTTAACCTTGAAAACCAGATCGAGATGCTTTTCTTATTTGGTCGTCTTCATTACATTTCACCTCAAATTTAGAGAAGACAGAAATGAAGGATGGTTGCACCATTAATCAGCTGCTGCTAAAAAGATGAAGATCGATGGGGTTCGCTTCTGATGCAGTCAAGAACACGAGATGAAGAAACAACTGCTATTGTTGTTGTTGGTTAATGGAGTTAGGGTACTGCTGAAGTTGAATTCCCAACCGAGAACTCAGTTGAAGAAGACATAAAACAGATTCGAGTTGGGTTTGGTTTGATTTAGAGATTGGCAGTGTTGTTGAGAGTGAATCTGAAATTGTAGTTGTTGACATTGATTCAAGCAAGAAATCTCAGAGGAAGTTAGGGTTTTACATTACGTGAGATGGAGATTGAAATTGAAATTCAAAGTCCGTGAAATGGGTTTGTATAAGTGTGAACAAATGGTGATTAATGGCGAAATGGGTGATGGTTTGCCAGCAAGAACAAGGGGGTAGTTCTGATGGGTTGACCTCAGATTCGGTATTGTGGTTGAGCTGGTATGATATGGCTCAGGTGGTTGAAATGGACTGCAATTGATGATGTTGCTGATGGTTTTCATGAATTGCAGACACATGAAATTGGCTCTTTGAACTGGGATTGAATGGTTGAATCAATAAGATGGTGGTATTGCAGGTGAAGAAGCTGAAGTTACAGGAATAGGTCTGTAGAAGATGTAAGCCAGAGCTTGCAGCTCAGGTGGCTCTGAGGTGTAGTGAAATGGAATTGCAGTGGTGGAACGGAAGAATGATGAAGGTGGTTGTGTAATGCAGGTACCATTGATGCTATTGCAGGTGAAAGAAATGAGAAGAAAATAGAACTATGGCTAAAGGGGGTTCTGCTGTGAAAAGGGAATCTGGTGTGTTAACTCACAGGTTCTAGTGCTTTATGTTTGTGGTTTGAGCTTGGCATAGTGCAGCTGTAGCTGTTGCTGCCATGGGCTGTAATTATGCAGTGAGGTAAAGCTGGAGTAATGGCTCCATGGCAGAGTTATGAAATTCAAGGAAGAAGAAGATGCAGAAGAAAATGGATGTGTAGCTAAGAATGGGAAGATTTGGAGTTGTTACTGGCCTTCATTGTTGTTTCCAGTGAGAGTTGGTGTGTGTGCAGAGTGTGTTACTGGGAATGTCTATAAGAGTTGAGAGATGTACCAGGTGCAGCTGAAGCAATGGAATGAATTGGTTTATGTTGGTTCTGGTTTTGGCAGCATCTGGAGTTAAGTATGAATTCAAGTGCAGGCAAGTGAGATTACAGCTGGGGTAGAAGGCTATGAACTAGAAGAAGCGGTGGTAATGTTAGTGATGGCTTGAGGTTCTCGGTGATCTTTGTGAAGAGATGATGGTTCCTGAGAAGTCAGGTGGGGTGTGAGTGTCTTGCAGCTGATATTGGAGTGACTGTCCAATGCAGGGAGATAAGAACTAAAATTGGTGTAAGCTCAGAAATGGATGCAATTGCAGAACTGGGAGTAAGTAGATGGAAGTGTCATGATGGTGCAGAACAATGGAGCTACAATGGAATTTGTATGATTGAAGGTGCAACAATGGCTCTGCTATATATTTTTTAGAAACTGATGTTGGCTAGGGGTGATGATGAACTGAAGAAGAACAAGGAATTGATGTGCAACAAGCAGCCATTAGGGATGGATGTGTGATGCTGCAGCACAAGGATTGTGCATCACAACATCTAGCCAGTGCAAATGGCTCAGGCCTTAGCAAGTTAGCCCACTCAGCCTAGAGAACCAGTTTATTCATGGTCTGGCTCAGCTGACTAGCTCTCTAACTCAGACCTGAGTCGTCTGTCTAGACCACCTGATTCGGTTTGACTCGGTCTGACCGAGTTGACCCGACGTGACTCGTTGACCGGTGACCGGGCGGACTTTGACGGTCACCTGAGCTATTTTCCGGCGACTCTTCTGGCCGATTTCCGGGCATAATACCAGTTTTCCGACGACGTATTTTTGGACATATTTTCTACATGGGTTTCTCTCTCTTATGGGCTTGGTGGATTTTCATCTAATGGACTTTGAAGACTAGACCTAATTTTGGAACAAGAGGAGCTATAAAAGAGAAATCCTACAACTTTTGGAGATACGTTTTTATTCTTGGGAACTTTTGGAGAGTCGGTTTTGTTTACGCTTCTAGGGTTTGCTTTTGTTCATCTTCTTCTTTTCAATTATTATTATTATGATGAACTCCATAGCTATGAGTAGCTAAACATATTATTGGTTAAGGGATAAAGTTGATTTCTCAATATGTTATATGATTCAATGAATTAGTTTTGTCTCAATATTTTATTGTTTGTGATTCACAATTAATAGTGTTACATGATTTGATAGTTTGTTTGGTTGAGTCCGGAATCAATCCGATTTACATTCATCTCTAGAGCTATATTAGGGTTTTCAATACGAAAAAGTTGTTTATCCCTGATTCTAAGTAGCATAATTGTGGGTAGTGCTTGTAGTGATATATCCTACTAGTCACAAGTGAATCATAACTTTTGTTAAAACGTTTAGTGCTTTTACACATTCGTTTGCATTGATTAGTCTTATTCCATAGAACTTATTTCTTTTAGGGAGTTAAATCTAATTGTGCTTTTACACTTTAGGTTGCTTTCTAGGAAGAATTCACATATGCATCTTTTAATGTGGTTGTGATGAAATCAGGGAATTAGCGGGTTATTCTTACGATCAAGGTATCCTAGGACTTTTAGTAGATGAGAGATTAAAATACCAATTCTAATCATTGATGAAAATACATGTTTGTGAATGATACTATCCCGTGACCAATATCTTCTCCTTATTGATTATCCCAATTACTTACTTTGCTTTCAATTACTTTTATTTCTTAGACAAAACAAACATCCCCCCTTGGTTACCTTAGAAACTGAAAATTGCATAACAACAATTGCCTCTCTGTGGATACGAACTCTTCCTTACTTTATACTTCATTTAAATTTAGTGAGTAAGAAAGTGAAATTATTTTTAACGGATTGACAACCGATCACTAGGGTTTTACGATTTTAACCCTAAGCGAAAAACCACTATCAACACCAGTACATATCAACATTTTGATATGTTGTCTTTTTTCTGCTAACAGGAAAATAATAACCAACTGCTTGAGTATGTGAAAAAGCTGACACTACATATTGACATGCAGTATGGTTTACCTCATACTCAGTAAGGTCAATATGTAGTAGTATACTCATTTTCAGTATTGTACTAAATGAGTAATCTAACTATCAGACAATACATATCAACATGTAGTCCTTGTTCTAATCTACTATTTTTTTAAGCATAGACAGTACTAGTTATATGTCCTTGTATTGTTACAGAAATAGACCGTATATATTAAGACGTGTTTCCGTTAAGACATGTTGTCGCCATATAAAAAAAAAACCTTGATTGCCGTTAAGACATGTTTCCGCCATGAGAGATCCTCTAAAATTCCTAGTAAGAAATGTACAATTACAGAATATCATCGACGACAGAGTCTATAGCCCTCTCTACAAGCTCCAAAGCAAATAAAAAGTCTATTGAATCTCGTTGTTGCATCATTGTAGTCGAAATCAATATATGACCCGGGGTTTGTTTCCTAAACAACATTTACCTACCACACAAGATTAGTGTATGACTTGACATCATCTCCAAAATTTTGTTTATGTGACAACTCAAGTGCATGATATGCGTGGTGATACTTGATATTGATCCCGCCCCCAACTTTAACATAATCTAAAATCTCTGCTGGCTTTATGAGAGGGTTGTGCCTGACACGCTCATGAATTAAATTGTTCATAAGCTTTCTCGAAACTTTTGGCTTCTTCAACATATAACCACCATCACAGGTGTGCCTACCCACATATTCCTTTATCTTAAAAACATCAATAGAACTACCAATGGCAGTTGCATGAAGCCTCCACGAACAACATTTCTTGCTGCATACATAGGTGAATCTCTCGAGGTCATTCTTCAACTTATTTACCTTATATCCAGTTCTCATGCAGTATTTTTCGCAACCTATACGTACAACATCAACACCACCATAGAATAATTGTTTTGTATCCTCAAAGATGTTCTCCCAACCATCTAGAAAAAAAAGCACATTTGGAACCTCTTTACCATCTTTCAAATAACTGTTTTGCACTGAAAACTAAGTCTGCATTACTGTCAACATCCATACGCCTAGAAGAACTATATCCGCCAGCTGAAATAACATCCACATGCAAATCAAAGAAAGCCAATTTCTTTGCAGAATGTAATGCAGCAAGACTTTGGAGCGATACACTGGCAAGAATAGGAACTATCACTTTATTCTGGACATAGTTAACGATAATAGTCGATGGATTCAACCAGCTCCACATATTACAGATGGCAAATTTCAAATCCTCTAAAGTCGAAGACAATGTAACCAAATATCCAAAGTGGTATTGTGGTAGGAGCTTAAAAGTGTTTTCCTACGTGTATAACTGCAAGTGCACAGCGCCTGTTGGAGGCGTGGCAAGCACAGGTCGATCCTCAGGGAAATGGGGTTGCTGTGGTGTTTATCCTAGTGATTTACTAACTGATTTCCAGGGAAGTGTGACACAAATGTTGGTTGTTTGTCGATACGACTGATTGAAGTTGCTGTGACTCTAAACTAAGGTAATAATGAGCAAAAGATGTTGTAACTGTGATTTTGTGGCACTAGGGTGATTAATTCCACCCTCTAGTCCTATGCTAAGGTAATGAAAATTACCAAACTGTTCTCATGCCTTCCCCTTGAAGACCTCAAATGGGTAATTAGTTAGCTGCATACATTCACTCACCCCTAGTATCAATGGTCTTCTTACAGTACCATTGATCACAGGCTTGCTAAGTGACAACTAATTATACTCCTAGACAATATAATCAACAAGAACAGATTGGGAATCAAATTAACTTCTCATTGAGCTAAAGGGTTTCATATACACCCTAGTTTAATTGCTTAGAACATCATGCAGAAATAAAACAACTTGAAATTAAAATTACAAAACTAAACCCTAAAAACAGACTGAGTTTTCTCTCATGAAGAACAAGTGATTTTATACCTCACAATCGCTCAGACTTACAATTAATGAGCACCTTAACTTGTCTCCTCTGCTAATTCGGCTCTGGTAGCCATGCAAGAGCTGTAGGTGAAAACCCTAATTCCATTTATCTCCAACATAGCCTCTAGGGTTAAGAGAGAAGCTAGGTGAGAGATAACTAGAACTAGGGGCGGCGAAGATGGTCATGTGGTGGCTGTCTTTGCTCACTGTTGGTGTCGGGGAAGGAGATGGTGGTGGCGACTCGGCTCGCAACCGCCATGGTCGGGAGAGAAAAGAGGTAAGGGGTGGTGTCTCTGTTACTGTCGGGTGAAGGAGAAGAGAAAGATAATAAGGTGTGTTTGGTTTGGTCGATGGGAGAATATATAGGTGGTGTGGTGTTGAGCGGGAGCATCAAGCGTTGATGTGAAGGTTGGAGCGAGCGTTGGATCAAGGAGAACCCGATGCGTGGTTTGATGCGGCCGTAGGATGAAACTGGATCAAATCTCAACGGCTCAGAGTGATGCGGGCTCGGATCCGGGTCGGGTCTTGGACTGCTCAAGCCCATGTCTTGTAAATGGGTTGCTCCTTGTTGGGTTGCAACTGATGCGTGCGCGGGCTTTGGCTTTCTGCTTCATAGACGCTTGCCTCCAATTTTCTGCTCTTTTGGCTCCTCAATTTCTCCGAACTTTATTTACTACCTAAAAACATAAAATTAATTAGTACAGATATTTATTCTTGAAAACAAAGAAAATACAGAATCTGGGATAATATCTGATTTCTGAACAAAAAAGATGAGCTAAATGCCAATAAATAGATGTAGAAATATGCAATATTTGGCACTCATCAAATACCCCCAAACCTGAATTTTACTTGTCCTCAAGTGAAACAAAAATTAGGAAATCCTAACTATACCATTGTCGCTGGTCTCTCGAATGCATTTAGCGTATGCACTAAGCCTTTAAACCCCTAGGTGTCCCTAGTGGACGAGTTGTAGTCTCGTGAGGGTTTACCAGAGGTGTACCCACAAAACCTTCTCCAACTTCAGAGTGTAAAAGAGTCTCAAGCATCCAAGGAGCTATGAGGACATAGAGTTTCTGCATGCTAGTAACACGAAGTTAGAACTACTAAAGAACGCATTCTCATCCTTAAGTGCTGAGCGAGAAATAACCATACCATATGAAAGAATTCGGATTCGATTGTGATCATAAGCCTCGACTTCTGCCTCACCATTAGGGTTTTATGATAATTGCACTCAAAAAGATCGCTTTTTTAGTCTCTCATGTGTGCAGGCAGGAATAAAGAGAGAAATCCTGCACACGTTGAATGTAAGAAGGATAACCTTCTGAAATAATTTCTGGAGACTCCAAAGAAGTGTGGACAAAAAGAATCTTTTTCTGATGATCTCTAAGAAAGGAAATCAACCATTAGCAAGGATGGGAGTACTCACTTACCTTATCACCCGATCGGCAATTAATATCACTCTCTCAGCATTCATAGAAACGTCTTCAATCTTCGGTCTTCAAATGTTGATGACGAACTTCTGAACTTCACAAAAACTTGACAAACATTTTTTTTTTTTTTGAAAGTAACTTGAAATGAAAATAACAATAAAACTATAAAACTTGTATTGTCTTGATTTTATAAACTTCACTAATTCTCATCCTATTTTCTTTTCTTTTCTTTGTTGCACGTAAACCTTGGACTATTTCAACTTTTCTTCAAATATTCGATGATGCTCCGCTTGCCGACGATGATGTGTTTCTATGAATGTGTTGATGTTGTTGAGAGGGAGAGAGAGTAATGCTAACTGCAAATCGATATTTAGAAGGAGTTTTCATCTTTAAACGTCACCCTCATGATTGACGAAATTAGCACTCAAGAGATCAAAAGTAGTGCTGAAAGTGGTGCGAAGTTGGGTAGCTCACCATTCCTACCCGGAATTGACGTACGGTGACACATACTCTAACGACTTTTCTAGAAAGTCACAAAGAGTGAAGGTCGGTACCTCGCTTGATGTAAAATGGGTAGTCTCCACTATGGGTGATCACAATTCTACTACCGAATATCTAAACAAAGACCTAATTCTCCCTCCGATATGGTTAAATCCAACTTTAACGCTCTAATCAACTAAGAAACCCGATTGTGTTCTCCAAGTACTTCCAAGTTCTATTATTTCGGTCGTCTCTATGTAAACATAGCTAGAAGCATGCTAGTGACTCTAAAATCTCTAAAAGTTGGAGGTTTTTATGCAAGTATTTACAAAGATTTTTTTTTTTTTTTTTTTTTTTTGAAATAAAAGACTAAAAACTCTATATGCAAATGCACCCCCAAACCTAAATCAAACATTGTCCTCAATGTGTCAACAGATGATAAAATTTTAAACAGTCACATACCCAGAGAACTATGTTGAGTAAAGAAAAGGGAAGATATTACCGGATGTACAAGAGTGTTGCTAAACCAAGGGAGGATGAATGCTTTGAAAGCAAACACCCAAGGGCAAGACAAAAGTTTGGTTAGCACACATAAAAATTATGCAAAAAGAAAAAGGGAAAGAAGATGGATTTTTAGTCCATATGTATGTACACAAGTGAACTAGATCAGTCCACGTAGATGGGGTCTTCCAAGTCGACGGTCTCAACTTCTCGGTGGAAGATGCTCCGAGAAATGGTTTCGATCTCGACCATTGACCTTGAAAATGTTCTTGGTTGCTTTGGGTTTTCAACTTCGACGGCTCCATGGGGGAAAGACAGTGCGTTACCAAGAATGGTCCCGACCATCGAGAACGTAGCTTTCCGGAAACAAGTGCAAACGAGTGTTGTACAATAAAACTTTCGACTGGTGTGAAGGACTTGCGCAGAATGCGCTTGTCGTGAAACACTTTCATTCTTTGTTTGTACGTTTTGGCACTATCATATGCATCGTTTCTCAACTCTTCTAACTCATTGAGTTGAAGTTTCCTATGGGTACCAGACTTTATCAAGATCAAAATTCAACTTCTTTACATCCCAATATGCACGGTGTTCTAACTCAACAGGTAGATGACATGCTTTACCGTACACAAGTCTGTAAGGAGACATCCCAATGGGAGTCTTGTATGCAGTCCTATAGGCCCACAAAGCATCATCTAAGCGCAAAGACCAATCTTTCCTAGAAGGATTGACAGTCTTCTCAAGGATATGCTTAATTTCCCTATTAGAAACTTCTACTTGGCCACTGGTTTGAGGATGGTAAGGTGTTGCGACCTTATGAGTGATTCCATACTTGCGCACTAGTGATTCAAAGGGTCTATTGCAAAAATGACTACCTCCATCACTGATTATTGCTCTAAGGGTTCCAAAACGGGAGAAAATGTTTTCCTTAAGAAAAGAAAGAACAACTTTATGGTCGTTGGTTTTGGATGCAATGGCCTCTACCCACTTAGAGACATAATCAACAGAAACAAGAATGTATAACTTACCTTCAGAGTTAGGAAATGGACCCATGAAATCAATACCCCAAACATCAAACAGCTCAACAATCAAAATGGGTTGTAAGGGCATCATGTTTCTTTTAGAGATACTTCCTAATTTCTGGCATCGGTCACAAGCAACACAAAAAGCATGGCTATCCTTAAACAAGTGTTGGCCAATAGAAACCGCTTTGCAAGATCTTTGCAAAGAGTTTTCTTGGCACTAAAGTGGCCTCCACATGCATGGTCATGACAAAAGAGATGACGTCCCTTTGTTCGGGTGGGGACACATCTCCTAATGATTTGGTCTTGGAAGTACTTAAACAGATATGGGTCATCCCAAAGGAAATGTTTAACTTCAGCCAAGAATTTAGAACGGTCTTGTTTAGACCAATGCAAGGGCATTCTACCTGTAGCAAGGTCGTTCACAATATCAAAGAAACCAAGGCATTTCGGACACAAGCATCAATTGCTCATCGGGGAATGATTCCCTAATCAACATGGATTCATCGTGATTCGACATTCAACCTAGATAAGTGATCCGCAACAACATTTTCTGACCCTTTCTTATCTCGAATTTCGAGGTCAAACTCTTGTAACAAGAGTATCCATCGAATTAGACGAGCCTTAGCATCTTTTTTAGACAAAAGATATCTCAATGCAAAGATGGTCGGAATATATGATGACCTTAGACCCTATCAAATAAGATCCGAACTTATCTAATGCAAACACAACAGACTAGCAACTCTTTCTCGGTTGTGGAATAATTCATTGAGCATCATTAAGTGTTTTACTAGCATAGTAGATCACATAAGGAAGTTTGTCTACTCGCTGGCCCAAAACAGCTCCTACAAAGATAGTCGGACGCATCACACATAATCTCAAATGGTAATGTCCAGTCGGGTGGTCGACTATAGGGGCATGTAAGGAGAGCCTTCAGTTGCTCCCATGCTTCCTTACAAGCATCATCAAAGACAAATGCAACATCTTTCGCAAGAAGATTGCACAAAGGTCGTGAAATTTTACTAAAGTCTTTGATGAATCGGCGGTAAAAACCCGCATGGCCTAAAAATGATCTTATGTCCCTCACAGAACGAGGTTGAGGCAAGTGTTGAATGAGATCTACCTTGGCTTTGTCTACTTCTATGCCTTTTTCCGAGATGATGTGCCCTAGAACAATGCCTGAATGAACCATGAAATGACATTTTTCCCAATTCAAAACCAAATTATTTTCCTTACACCTAATCAGCACACAAGTGAGGTGATGCAAACACTCATCAAAAGAAGACCCAAACACAGAAAAATCATCCATGAAAATTTCAAGAAACTTATCTACCATGTCAGAAAATATGCTCATCATGCAACGTTGAAAAGTAGCGGGTGCATTACACAACCCAAAAGGCATGCGGCGATAAGCAAATGTTCCATAAGGACATGTAAATTTGGTCTTTTGTTGGTCTTCGGGTGCTATGTGAATTTGGTTGTAACCCGAATAGCCATCTAAGAAGCAATAGTGACTATGTTTTGCTAACCTTTCCAGCATTTGGTCAATGAAGGGAATGGGAAAATGGTCTTTCTTTGTTACTGTGTTCAGTTTTCTATAATCAATACAAACTCGCCACCCTGTGGTCACACGGGTGGGGACAAGTTCGTTCATCTCATTTTGAACTACTGTAATGTAATTTTGCTACTTGAATGACTTTTGGGTACTACTTGAATGGGACTTGGGGTTAAGTCTCCATTTCCCTAGATGGTTTAGTGTTCTCTTCAAGATTTATGTGATGCATGCAAATTGTGGGACTTATACCCTTAAGATCGGATGGTCCAATGATACCCGCAAACATCAAGGATCTAAGAATGCATTTCAAGATCTCACCCTTGACAACATCTCTCATGTTGGGGTTAAGTCTCCTTTGCATTTCCCTAGATGGTTTAGTGTTCTCTTCAAGATTTATGTGATGCATGCAAATTGTGGGACTTATACCCTTAAGATCGGAGATGGTCCAACCTAAGGCTCCTTTATGCTCTTTAAAACAACTTAAATCTAAAAGTTGACTTTCTGTTCCGTGAAAATAAATTGAACCCATCTAAACATGATGCATCCTATAATCACGATTGGTAAAGTATCGTCAAAACGAAGGATCTAAGAATGCATACTTCAAAGGTATCGGTTGCAGTAATGGTTTCAAATCAAGCTTAGGTGGTGTATCAAGAGGTGGGGGAGCGACCGTTGGAGATTCGAGTGGAATCATGGGTAGCTCTAGCCCAGTCTTCCTTGTTGGGTTGCAGTGGAAGATGTTTGACTTCTCTTCAGCTCCTCGCTCCGATTTATTTATTACCTAAAAACACAAAATTAATTAATACAAATATTTATTCTTGCAAAGAAAACATTTAGCAATATCCATGTGTATAAATATGCACTATTTGGCACTCATCATGGGGTAGATTCGAATCGAGAGTGGAAGCAGTTCCACTGCATTCCCATTTAGATTCAAGCAAAGAGTGAATTTCACCCAATGTACTTAGACTCAAAGAGATCTAAGTCAAAGTTATATAAACATGCTTGTAAAGGGTCCACTCGATCATGACAAAATGTCGGGCAAAGAGTCTTGGATCGGAAGACTCTCGAATCATGTTAATCTCATGCAAATCAACCTTGATGTTTATCATCACAATCAATGGGTTGTTGACTAGTGTTAAAGACATTTCAACTTGTGTTGTTGTTTGAAATAGGCGGAGAACCTCAAGTCATTGAGCGGTCATCTCTAACCGTCCATGTTACCAAAAGACAATTTCAACACTCCATTACTAGGGTTTTGAAGAGGTGCGCACATCACTCTTCACTTGGTCGAAACCAAGCATGGGAAGGGCTTTGAGAGGACCGACCCGGTCATGCATGTTGATGGCATGCCGGTGTACATGTCCATTGATGATGGCATTGGAACCACGCATGTTTGGGCTGGGCGTTTTGGATTAGCCGGGCATGATATGTCGCATGCAAGAAAGGACTTGTCAGTCCTAAAATCACACAATGTGATTACTTGATGGTTTTGGGGTCATCCAATCATGTTGAGTATCTAAGACGATGAAGTCCATGCTCAGGGAAAGAAAAAATTTATCAACCTTGATTAACACATCTTCGACAATACCACGGGGATTTTCATGGTTTCATTATAGTGCTTGGAGGTTCGCGTTACTCTATATGAGTAACACTCGGTCATCATGCCACACCGAAATGAGTACAGGAAATACAAGGTCGATAGCGTAATGGGACTGTTGCTACAAGTTCCATTCTTGGTGAATCAAGGGCTTCCAACACTTATAGATGGCTCCTTTTACAAGGTCCCTTTTATGGTTTTTACAAATTTAACCTTAAACGAAAATCCACCATCAACACTTGATTAACACATCTTCGACAATACCACGGGGGATTTTCACAGAGTATGGCAATAGATTCACACTTGCTCCTAAGTCTAGTAATGCCTTTTCGATCGTGTGGTCGCCTATGGTGCATGTAATCGTTGGACTACCTGGGTCTCTAAACTTAGTTGGAATCTTGTTTTGGATTATGGAGCTCACTTGCTCAGTGAGAAAGGCACGCTTATGCACATGAATCTTTCGCTTTTGTGTGCACAAGTCCTTCAAAAACTTAGCATAGGTGGGTATTTGTCTGATTGCTTCGAGAAATGGAATGTTTATGTTAACTCTTTTGAACATTTCCAAAATCTCATTGTATTGGTTACCCCCCTTCTGTTGCACCAACCTCTGTGGGAATGGAGCAACAGGTGCATGACTTGGCAAAGAAACATCTATATCAGTAGGACTCTTGGTTTTATCAACATGCTCATATTCTTTCTCTACAGTAGATGTTTTCTGTGGTGTTGTGTGTACTGGGGAGTCTGATGGAGACTCGCTTGACGGTGGTACACCTACATTGTTCTCAACAACTCCACCACTACGGAGAGTGGTGATAGCATTCGCATGACTATGTGGAGTTTCATTGCAGGTTGAGGAGCCTGCTTGAAACACATTCTTTGGATTTTGTTGGGGTTGACTAGGAAGTTTGCCTTTTTCTCTCTCATTCAATGCATCACAGATTTGACCCATCTTAAGTTCTAGATTTGTGAAACGTTGGTCGGTAGTTTTCTCAAGTTTTGAAAGATTTTGGGTTAACATAACGACACAGTCTTCAAAGCTAGGCTTTTTCTCTACAGGGTACTGAGGGTGTGGTTGTACTTGGGGGTTTCTAGGATATGAGTATCCTTGGTTGTTATTTGTTGGTCCCCCTTGTACTGGCCCTTTATACCATGAGAAGTTAGGGTGATTCCTCCACCCTGGGTTGTAGGTTTGAGAATACGGGTTGTTCTCTTGCCTATGGTATAATGCATTGGCTTGCTCGGTTTTGGACTCTTGAAATGCATGTAAGTCTGGACAGATGTCCACTAAGTGGTCAGAGCTATGGCATGCGGCACAAGTGGCCATTTCAATTTGGTCACGGAGAGTAGGGGCATTAGATTTCACATTCTTCTGCAACTCAAGCATTTCTATTCTCCGGGCCAAAGATGCCATTTTTGCATTCCCATCAAAGTCAGACTCGATTCTATGAGCATTACCTACAGGGGTAGTCCTTTTTGGTTCACGGATGGACTCCCACTGTTGAGTCTTTTCAGCGACTTCGATTAAGAAAGTCCAAGCCTCATCAACGCTCTTGTCAATAAATGCACCATTGCACATTGACTCGACTGTGGTTCGGGTTCTAACATCTAGACCCTCATACAAGATTTGCACGAGTCTCCATTTTTCAAAACCATGGTGGGGGCATTGGAGTAATAATTCATTGAATCTCTCCAAGTACTTTGATAGAGTTTCGTCTTCTAATTACACAAAACCATTTAGACTTTGGCGAATTGTCGCCGTCTTATGGTTTGGGAAAAACTTTTTGAAAAACTCTTTTGTGAGGTCATCCCATGTTCTAATGGACTGTGGTTGTAGGGCATGAAGCCATGACTTGGCTTTGTCTTTCGAGAGAAAAAGGAAACAATCTCAGTTTGAGGGACTCTTCTCGGCATTTGGTTAAAACGCAGAGTCCCACATATATCCTCAAAATCTCTCACGTGATGGTAGGGGTTTTCGGATCGACCCCTCTAAACACGGGTAGCATGTGAATGGTGCTTGCTTTCGGTTCAAACCGACAAGCATCACCGGCGTGAATGATGCAAGAGGGCTGGCTTGCCCTAGTTGGGTACATGTAGTCCTTGAGACTACGGGGTTGGTTTTGTTCATCACCCATGGTTTCTTTCGGATGGGCTTGGGCTTTACGATGGATTTGGGCTTTCTGGAAGAGCCGGGTATCTTTGACGATTTCGTCCGGGCGGATTCTAACTAGTCGATTTGTTTGGTCTCTAAAAGACACAATCATAGCCTAGCTAGCGCATCTAGCATGTTAACATACAATCAAGTTCAACACAGAAAAGCAAAAACCAAAAAATGATACACTAATTCCATGCTCAAGCCCAAAAAGAGTGCTTTTTGATGTTGTAAGGCCCAACTGATTAGGTGGGTTTCAGCCCAGTTTGTTGTGGGCTTCAGGTTATGCAGAGCCCAGTTTTGGGTTCAGTTTAAGTGCAAATGCACAGCCCAGTTTTATGTGGGCTTCAGCTGCTATGGGTTCCAGCCCAGTTTTGTGCATATGCACATCGCAGGTCAGGCCAAGCACATATTATGTGCACAGAGCAAGGAAGAAATGGTGCACAGCACACTTTGTACACAACACTGAGATACACAAACTTTCAAAATGATACAAGACCTTTGGCAGTTTACACAAAGACAAAGACGGTTTATGTAATGCCTGTTGTTGTCAGGTGCAACAGAAAATAAAAAAATTTGTGATGTGCACAGGGTAATGGATGTGCTCACTCAAGGTGAAGCATGTGCTGGGTTGTGTATTTGAAAAACAAGCTAGTTGCTAACACTATTTCATCTATTCAACACTCACTCAAACGCCAAAGGTTCACATACATTTCAGGAGCTGATTCACACAGGTATGCTGATAACACAATTTCAAAAGCTAATTCACACACAAATTGTAGAAGTTGATGCTAACACTTCAAAGCATAACAGTTCAAAGCATCATAGAGATTAAAGATCAGCTTTATGTAGATACAACTCCACAGACTTAGCAAAGGCACAGCAAATAGGCAATGCTAGAACTCTACAGTATGCTTAGGGTGTGTCAACTGGCTTGGTTGATATCACTTTTCAAAGATTGTTGTACCAAAAATGCAAGGCAGATGGTTCACAAAAGGTCTCAACCAAGGTTTAGCTTGCCTAAGGGTATAGGGACTGTGGCATCAACTCACTCAGTTGATGTCAACATTTTGAGTTGATGTCAACTGAGGTTTTCAGCTAACTTGGCTGTCCAAGTTGTAGCCCAAACTCACAGCTGCAGGGGCTGAAGTTGAACACAAGCCTTGTCGAGGCCAAGGGTTCAGAGCACAGTTATACAAACAGCACAGCTCAGGATAGCTTATGCACAGATCATGGCATTCTCAGCTAGCATGTGGGTAGTTCAAAGATCATGGAAATTCAAATGAATACCAACAATGTGTATTTGCAAGGCTCAACTTATCATGCAGTCAAGGTAGTACTCAGGTGAGTTACAATCGACTTCAGGGGTGATTGCACACAAACACAAGTTCAACAGGATCAGTTGACTTCAATTGTGGTTTTCAGCTAACTTGGCTTTCCAAGTGGTAGCTCAATCTCACGGCTTCAGGGGTTGTAGCTGAGCACAGGGCTGATAGTAGATGAGCACAGATTCACAAACAGGTATGGTTTATCATGCATTCATGTGAGTAGGGTTTGAGATACAATACCGCCAGTATCAAACTGGGTTTAGGCAATTCCACCAATTGGTTTTGCTGCTCCCTTGATTTCCTTGAGTTTGCTCAGCTACACCATAAGTACCTGCTACTCAAGAGAGAGTTTCAGTTCTCAAAAATTACACAGCTGAAGCAAGAATATCAAAACATTAATGCTGAAATTTCAGATACAATGATTCTCAGTGATTGAGATATGCTCCTAACAAATTTCAGCTAGCATATGCTGCTCCAACACCACAGATTCAATTAGAGACAATTCTCAGGAATGCAAATGGCAAGAACAGAATGCTATATGCAGGAATGCTTAATATGTTGCAGGATGATGATGCTTTCCAATTAGAAGTGATCTTACAAAGTTAATTGCACAAATTACTTAAACTATAATAGCAGACAATTCACATTAGGTATGATATAAGACAAAGGAGCAACTGAGAGAAAACTAAGTTACAGAGAATGGACTAACGGAAAATGAAAAGTTACAGTTAATAATAACTCTAGAATGCAGGATGTTATATGCTTATCTTACAGATGCCGTATGCTTTAAACTATAAAAGAAATAAATTTGACAGATGCACAAATTAAGCTACAAGATTATAGAAAATGAATGAACTACAGCATGAGATGCAAACTAACTAACAAGATGATGCAAAGATGGATGAAGAATTAGGCTAACACAAAAATAACAACAAAATTAAGGCAATGATGCAGGTAACTTATTTGAAAGACAGCTTAAAGATGCAACTACAACTAAATTATAACTACAGATGCTTTTATCTAAGTTATACTACAATGATTGATAATTATAAAGAGTGCAAGCTAAAATGTACAATGGTGGGTTGAAAATCAGTGAGGTAAGCACTAATGGGCAACACAGCACACTACCAATTCCCCAGCAGCGGCGCCAAAAACTTGGTAGGAGCTTAAAAGTGTTTTCCTACGTGTATAACTGCAAGTGCACATCACCTGTTGGAGGCCTGGCAAGCACAGGTCGATCCTCAGGGAAATGGGGTTGCTGTGGTGTTTATCCTAGTGATTTACTAACTGATTTCCAGGGAAGTGTGACACAAATGTTGGTTGTTTGTCGATACGACTGATTGAAGTTGTTGTGACTCTAACTAAGGTAATAATGAGCAAAAGATGTTGTAACTGTGATTTTGTGGCACTAGGGTGATTAATTCCACCCTCTAGTCCTATGCTAAGGTAATGCAAATTACCAAACTGTTCTCATGCCTTCCCCTTGAAGACCTCAAATGGGTAATTAGTTAGTCGCATACATTCACTCACCCCTAGTATCAATGGTCTTCTTACGGTACCATTGATCACAAAGCTTGCTAAGTGACAACTAATTATACTCCTAGACAATATAATCAACAAGAACAGATTGGGAATCAAATTAACTTCTCATTGAGCTAAAGGGTTTCATATACACCCTAGTTTAATTGCTTAGAACATCATGCAGAAATAAAACAACTTGAAATTAAAATTACAAAACTAAACCCTAAAAACAGACTGAGTTCTCTCTCATGAAGAACAAGTGATTTTATACCTCACAATCGCTCAGACTTACAATTAATGAGCACCTTAACTTGTCTCCTCTCGCTAATTCGGCTCGGTAGCCATGCAAGAGCTGTAGGTGAAAACCCTAATTCCATTTATCTCCAACATAGCCTCTAGGGTTAAGAGAGAAGCTAGGTGAGAGATAACTAGAACTAGGGGCGGCGAAGATGGCTGTGGTGGCTGTGCTGCTACTGTTGGTGTCAGGGAAGGAGATGGTGGTGGCGACTCGGCTCTGCAACTGCCATGGTCGGGAGAGAAAAGAGGTAAGGGGTGGTGTCTGGTTTTGTCGGGTGAAGGAGAAGAGAAAGAGAATAAGGTGTGTTTGGTTTGGTCGATGGGAGAATATATAGGTGGTGTGGTGTTGAGCGGGAGCATCAAGAGTTGATGTGAAGGTTGGAGCGAGCGTTGGATCAAGGAGAACCCGATGCGTGGTTTGATGCGGCCGTAGGATGAAACTGGATCAAATCTCAACGGCTCAGAGTGATGCGGGCTCGGATCCGGGTCGGGTCTTGGACTGCTCAAGCCCATGTCTTGTAAATGGGTTGCTCCTTGTTGGGTTGCAACTGATGCGTGCGCGGGCTTTGGCTTTCTGCTTCATAGACGCTTGCCTCCAATTTTCTGCTCTTTTGGCTCCTCAATTTCTCCGAACTTTATTTACTACCTAAAAACATAAAATTAATTAGTACAGATATTTATTCTTGAAAACAAAGAAAATACAGAATCTGGGATAATATCTGATTTCTGAACACAAAAGATGAGCTAAATGCCAATAAATAGATGTAGAAATATGCAATATTTGGCACTCATCATATTGCTTGTGATATACATGAGAATGGCAAGCAATATCTGAATCATGAGCAACGTCAGACATGTTGACCCTGTAAAAAATGATCCAAAAATTAACTATTGGTAATATACATATTGATATGATAAGAAATGATATGTATTGATTCTAAAAAAGAGTCTCTAAAATGATATGTGTTGTATCATTTCGATATGTATTGACATGTTATATGCAGTACGTATTGAAGTGTATTGAGTCTCTGAATGGATATGCGCTATACATTTTGATATGTATTGACATGTACTGCAGCATGAAAAAGAGCATGCTATATGCAATACGTATTGGTATGTAATGTAGGATAGGATAAATAACAAACATTGTAATACATATCAATATGTACCGTGTCTATGAATGAATATGTTCCATATATTTTGAGACACGTGATCATATAAAAAAAACATGTTAATGAACTGCAGCTATATCAAAAGAAAAACAAAATTGGTACAAGATCTGTCTCATGAACAAACATATCAGATTACAAAGAAAGTAACAGAGCAGCAGCAGAGAAAGATGATTATAGTAAGTACCTTGTTCGAATCTAAGATAAACCTAATTCGAATTTGAGATAAACCCAATTGAAAGACTCAAAAATCACAAAACAATTACTTAAAAAATCGAACGGAAACTGAATTGAACAATGTAAATCATCGTAAACTGAAATGATAAAGAAATTTAACAATGTACATCATAGACAATTATTTCTGATAGAAATCGGATCAGAATAAACCTAATTATTCATCATGATTTCAAGAAAAAAAATAGAATAGCAGCAGAGAAAGATGATTATAGTATATACCTTGTTCGAATCTGAGATAAACCTAATTCGAATCTGAGATGAACCTAATTGAAAGACACTACCAGCAGCAGAGAGCGAGAGACACAAAAACGCAGCAGAGACTCGATCTGAGATGAAGAAAAAAAAAAGGAAAGAAAAAGAGATGGAACTGATTTCCTGGTTATATACAGTTGCAGAAGGGTATGTTTGGTATATGTAAAATACAGTTTGTGAAAAAGCGGGGGTACAACAACCACACCCAACAATTCGTTTGGCAATCTGAATGGACAAACTCCAATACACTTGCAAGAGAATCAACTTGACAGTTAGACTCAATCTAGAGAAAAGTATATCCAAGAGTTTTATATCTCTATCTCTCAATTCAATCTGTAATCAGCAAATAGGAATTTGCGAGCCCGATTGAATCTAAGAGAAATGACTTGAACGGTACCAAAGACCAATGTTCAAGGATCAATCAATTTCAATCAACAACCAAAGGTTGGATTTCCCAATTGATCGATTCAATGCACAACCTGTGATATTTCAATTATATAACAAAATATAAAGCGGAAAAGAAATAACACAGACACCAGAAGTTTTGTTAACGAGGAAACCGCAAATGCAGAAAAACCCGGGACCTAGTCCAGATTTGAACACCACACTATATTAAGCCGCTACAGACACTAGCCTACTACCAATGAACTTCAGATTGGACTGTAGTTGAACCCAAATCAATCTCACACTGATTCAAGGTACAGTTGCGCTCCTTACATCTCTGATCCCAACATGATACTACATACTTGATTCCCATAGCTGATCTCACCCACAACCAAGAGTTGCTACGACCCAAAGTCGATGACTTGATAAACAAATCTGTCTCACACAAAAAAGTCTATATGAATAGATAAATATGTCTCCCACAGAAATACCTACGAGTTTTGTTCCTTCTTTTGATAAATCAAGGTGAACAGGAACCAATTGATATACTAGACTTATATTCCCGAAGAACAGCCTATAAATATCAAACACCTCACAATAATATTAATTATATGGTAGCGAAACAAGATATTGTGGAATCACAAGCGATGAGACGAAGATGTTTGTTACTACTTTTTATCTTGCCTATCGGGGAATAAATCTCGAGCCAATCTTAAAGAAGATCGTACCAAAACATGATAGAAGATACAAGATCATATCACGCAACTACAGAGAAAAATATTTGGGTCTGGCTTCACAATCCCAATGAAGTCTTTAAGTCGTTAACCTACAGGGTTTCGTGAAAAACCTAAGGTTAAAGGAGAATCGACTCTAGCTTGTACAACTAGTATCACACAGGAGGTGTGGGTATTAGGTTTCCCAATTGCAAGAGTTCTCCTTTATATAGTTTTCAAATCAGGGTTTGCAATCCAAGTTACCTTGGTAACAAAGCAGTCAATATTCACCGTTAGACCATTAGTTCGAACTTAGCTTGTTACACACAAATGAAATGTACCTTCATTTAGGTTTATGTAGCCGTACATAAACGTGTACACCATGTTGGCTCAACAATAGTTAACCAAGGTTAGCCATATGAATACTCTCATATCAACCTTATTCATCTTAACCATAACTAGTTCAAATAATTCAAATGAAACTAGTTAAGGATTTGTTCAATTGATGTATTCTCATAGAAGTATACAAGAACACAATTAAAGCAAAATCGGTTTCATGAACATTATAGCCACGATTTGCAAAGAATGCATTTCTTAATATATAAATGTATTAGTTCATGTACTAAACCGATTTTAGAACTTTAACCTTCAAGTACGCGAACAAGTATGCATACTTGAAATACCCGGAGTGAAATTGGGTTTCGCCAGTACGCGAACATGTACGCATACCACCAATCCCAGCAGAAAATCACAGACATGAACCTTACGCCAGTACGCATACGGGTGCGCATACTTAGGTTCCCGGACTTCTCAAACCAACAGGTACGCATACTATGGTTCCCGAACATGGACAACATATGTGCAAGAGTACAAAACATGTCTCAATCCAATAATGGTTAAGTATTCTAAACTCTTTATTTCAATCATTGAAACTTTCTTAGAGGATGACAATAGCCGTTTTCACACACTATTAGCATCAAAGCAATTTTCAAGTTATTAAAATAATCATAACGAAACATTCCAAGTCTACACCAAATGATTGTATCATACAAACCATGTAAGATGTTACTCGGCGATTTTCACATGATCAAGACGAACTTGGTCGAAGCGAAAGCTTGCCAACAAATATTCCGAAAAATATGTAAGCGAGTTAATCTCAGCTCGAAATCTCAAATGTGTATAATAGAAAACTATATCGTAACACGACTTATATCTCAATATAGGAGATAGAGTAGAAATAGACTTTCCAAGTGATAGATGAGTTTCAGTCTCCACATACCTTTTTGTTTATGAAGTTCCACAAGCTCTCCTTAGTAGTTCTTTGTCTTCAATGATGAACGCCGTGAAGTCTTATGCTCAACTACACAATCTATCCTAGTCTGAGACATCTATAAGTAGACTAGAAATCAAGACTTTTAGTTTTGATCACTAACATTGACAAACAAGCTTGAGATAGCAACGCTTGCGAGTTCGACCGAGCAGTGCTCTAACTATTTCCCCCTTTGTCAATTTTAGTGACAAAACTATCAATACATATGGATACAAAATAAATAAACTTTGTAGCTTCTCAATCAAATTCTTGATCTCCTTGGTTCTTCAACATTACTCGAAATCTTCGTCACTTTCAAGTACTCCAATGATTCCAAATGTTCAATTCAGCATCATAGTTGTTGAAGATCCGTAGCTATAACAAATAACAATGAGAAAACAATTGCTCTCAATCATTGTTATACAGTGTCATAGTATCATTATACAACATTAAAGTTCAATTGTATCACAACTTTGACAATAATACTATGGTGATATGTATCACTCCCCCTTAGTCAATACTTCATCACACAATGAAAACCACGCCCCCTTACATAATGATCCGTAAACCATATGTATTTGTAGTGTGAACTACATATTAATTCTCCCCCTTTTTGTCAATATAAATTGGCAAAGGTACAAAAACTACTGGGATCCTCATGAAATTTTCATAGAGATACTTCATGACCAAAAGAGAACAACATATCAACTTGTTCATATGCCATCATATAGCCTAAGCTAAATGCATTCATCAAGGAGTTTATAAAGATACAAGATAACCCCTATAATATTCCACAACCGCATTCCCCACAAAGATTTGGCAATTAAGCACAAGTTCAATTAAGAACTCTCCCCATAAAATGTCATTCCCGAAAGAACAACAAGAGCGACCTTACTTTTATAAGAAAAGAAGGATTTCTTTGGACATTAACAAATCACATAAAAAAATGAATTTGTATCCAAAAATCTCAATTTATTAACCACAAGGAAATTGATCAATTCAATTGGCCATGCTCAACATAAGAGAACTTACGGAGCAAGACAGTATATGCACAAAGATGTGGATCAGGGAAAGACCAATATTGCGGAATAATCAAAGATTCATTCTATTTTTCATCACTATTTGCACAATGACATATAATAGACTTAATCTTTGTAAACAAAAGTTCATCCTTTCTTCCATCAATACTTGCATAATGACATAAAAGGCTTAACTTTTGTAGTCAAAAGTTCATTCTATCTTTTATCAATACTTGCATACCGACATATAATAGATGTAGTTGCAGGAAATCCCACACTACACCCCTCACAAGATTCCATACAATTAAATCATTTTTAAGATGAACAATTATAAGTTTTTACTTATCAAACTCTAGAAATGTTACAAGATGAACAGGAGATAAACCAAAGAATTACAATCACTCTAAACTTTCTCTCTCTTAATGACTTGCTCAACAATCGAAAAAGATCTCTCCTTCCTTAAGCTTATTCGGCTCTTTATATAGGACATTACATAGCGGATGACAGCTAAGTTGTCCTTTATTTTCGGGTATGCCTTGCGAAGTATCGCAAATGTACAAATGTCAAATCTCGCGACACTCCTTAATCTCGCTACACTGTCACATCTTTCTCGTGTTTTAGCTGTCTTCATCCATTACGTCGTTTTTACTTCCAACCCGCGATATCTTCGCAGTGTGTCGTTTATGGATTTCGCGAGAATCTTGGTGTTGCGATATTCTGATCCTACATCTTGCCTCTTCTCATGTCTTCTCTGCGAAGAAGAGAACGTCATGAGAACTAGTCTTTTCAAAATGTCGCGGCCGTTCATTTCTTTCCTTTATTTTTCTGCCGACAAGCTTCCGTAAATCCAGTAAAACTGCTTACACGTGTTATATATTCTCCTTTTTACCGGCACATTAAATGCTAACCGATCATCCTTTTCTTGTCTATTTAAGAAGAGATTTATCAAGAATATCTTTCTTTTCTTTTACTTCATCTTCTTCATCTCTGCATTCTTTGTGAATCCTTTATCGTCTTCAACTTTTGCTGTTGTTCATCTTGTTGTAAATCTTCTCTGCTACTGTTCTTATGGATCCATCAAGGTTTGTAGATCATACTGCATGTGATCCATTTGAACTCTTCTACTGAGATTACTTTATTTGATTTTGTTCATCTATGATTAATTCCCTTATTGTTTTTGTTTTAGTAAGAACGTCCCTGTCACCAAATTCACAGTCCAAAATCCTAAAACATCCAAGGGTTCGCAACCAGAATCCGTTGCACACAAGAGAAAGCCTGTGAATAGCAAGGTATTAAGAAACATTTACTCTTCTAATAACAATATTGTTGCCTCTATTTCTTATTTAACTTGTGATTCGCAGGATGACAAAAACGTCGATAGATCCCCCAAAAGATCTCGTCGTTCTAAAAATGTTGAAACCTATGTTCCTTTTCCTATATTTAAGCTTATAACTCCTCCTGTGATATCGTCGCAAGATAAATCTACCCATACTGTCTGCGAAAATGTCGCTGCTGATTTTCCTCATATGTCTGAGTTTTCCATAGATGAAGTTCCTCATGATAGTCCTATTGTGAATGAACCATTTTCTTCTCCTACTATCGATGCCTCTGCCTTTCCCCCAGTCATTAACCTTCATCAGATTCCATCTTCTCAAGATATTCTTGCGACTAAAGATGATTCAACTCTCCCCTCTTCTGTCGTCACTTCTTCTTCATCCGAGTCTATCCCTCTTACTAAGGAAAACTTGGAGGGAATGGACGTGGCTTTCAAAGTTTTATCAGATATTATGAATGACACCAAGAAGACCTCCGTCGATCCTATCAAGTCTAATGTCTGCGAGATTTTAAGTAAATACTTTGGTTCTGACAGAATTTCGCAAACATCTTTAGAGCAAGAAATTAAAATATTGAAGAACAATCTCCAAGCCATGACTGCAAAGTGTGACACTCTCCATCTTGAGAATCAAAAACTTCAAAATGTCTCACTGGATCGTGACAATCTTCGTAAGAAGAACGAAGAATTAAAAGGTACAACTCCCCTCTCCTTTCTTAAAAGGTATATATATATATATATATATATATATATATAACATACAAGAATCCCTTGTTCGCCCTTTAAGCTTTGAACCAGAAGCGAAAAATGGAGATATATCAGTTGGAATCTGTTGTTGAAGAAACTCGAATGGACAGAGACGTTTGGATGGAGCAATATAACCAATTAGATAATCTTTATACATATTATGTTGATCAAATAGAAAATCTTTCTAAAGAAAATGCTGACTTAGTTCAGAAGCAGGGCTCATTAAGTAGCGAATTATCTCGTCTCTCTTACTCTTTGACTACAACTAATTTGGAGTTGGAAACTTTATCAGACTCAAGAGAAGCGAGCTCTGTTAAATAAGGTGGCGATTTCCTCGCAACAACTTGATGTCTGTAAAAAAATGTGTAAAGAACAAGAATGATCTCCCTGTTCACTGAGAAGTAAACTCGAAGAAGTTACTGTTGAGAGGGATAAACTTATCCAATTTAGAATAACTTTAAGTGTAAAAACAAGCCAAGTCAAGGATCAATATTCCAAGTTAGAAGAATCCCATTATTCTCTTGCGAAGGAAAACGCCTTACTTGTTTCTAACGAAAAGAGCTTGCGATCTCGACTGAAAGGTTTAGTTGGAGATAATTTTGACAGTGCCATGAATCATTTGGAGAATAGTTCTTTGGCTTTAACCCAATATCTTATCTCGCAAAATGAAGGTAGTCATGATATTTGACTACCTTAATCAATTTGCTTTCTTGAATTTATGGTATTTTTCTTGCGAGAAAATCTGAATCTACATTATTTATTTTTGCGGAATCTGAGAAAAATCTTCATTCCTCCATTTCCACTTTGAAATCTGACTATGCCAAAATTCGTAAAGAAAATGGATTGCTCGCCGCTTATCTTGCTCGCTCTCGCGATCGGGCAGAAATAAGACTCGACTACTCACTTACTCTAAAGATATAGAGAGTAGGAATCATCAGAAAGCACTCCTTCGCCAATTTCACCTCAAAGCTGAAGTTCTTGTGAATGATGTCTTATTTTCCAAATCTCTTGATCCTGTATCTGTCGAACCTTTGGAAGTAGGTGATTATGAAGTTCCTAACCCTCCTGATAGTGATTATGATTATGAAAGTGGCGAAGACTCCGCAGATGAAGAGATAATTCCACCTGATGAAGCTGTTAAGAAGAATTTAATTGAAGGAGGGTCTGGCAAAAATGCGATAACTGGCGAAAGTGTGGTAGTTGATGAAGCTAATAAAATTGTTGAAGAACATCCAGTATCTCATTCTGGTGAAAAAATCGATATTGAGAATTGAACTTCTCTTGTAATTCTACTTCTTGCATTGTTACTTCTTTATGCACTTTAATCACCTTTGAGATGTATTTTATTATTCTTCCTTCTTGTATGGAAGACAATCTTAAATGTTTAACAATTCCCATTTTGTTTATGTGAATTTTTATCATTGCGACAAGATCGCAGGACGTCCTTACATTTTCATGTGATGACCCATTGATGTTGCCTTATCATTTTTCTTGTGTGGTCTTATTTTGCCTTCCTAGTTAAAGATCTTATTTTGCCACCTCTCATTTTTGCGACAAAATCGCAGGACGTCTTTACACTTTCATGTAATGACCCATTGATCCTGTCTTATCATTTCTTTAATATTATTGCCTCTGCAGGATATTTTTCTTGCGACAATATGATAGGCCTAAATATCCTTGCGAATATAAAGCCCCATGACATTGCCGTCTTTGCGACGAAATCGCAGGACGTCTTTACACTTGCATGCAATGACCCATTGATCTCGTCTTATCTACTCTTTTGTATTTTTTCCTCTTCAGGATTGTTGCATAAATATGACAAGCCTTGATACTCCCTTGAGTAAGAAGCCTCATGACATTTACGTCTTTTTGACACTATCGCTCTCCCTAATGGAGGGTGCCGCCTTATCTTCCCCTGGTTGCCCCTTCAAGGAGGCGTATTCGCCATACAAGGCTAGCTTCTCCCATACGGTCTTAACAATAACCAGTTGTTTTCGAGCCTCATATCCCTTTTGCCTATAGGGCTTATGGTTACGAGATCGCACCCTAAGTGGAGTTTTCTTCGGGCCGAGTGCAGCATAAGCCGAGACTTGCCAAGAATGGCCGAGGCACTTAAAATTCCCCAGACACCCTTGGCTCAACCGTGTACCTCGGCGCCTTGGTCAAATGCTGACTCCTTAGAAGAGACCCCCGGTTGTCCAATCTAAGTCACTAGCTTAGATTGAAAATCCAAGGTACCTCTCCTGGATGGGTGTTATTACCCCCAATCTCCATGACTCAGGTTCCAGGGGCGGTGTAACCTTTTCCCTGAGCCACGTTTACAGATACCCCCTTACATGACGCACTTTAGGTACATTGCCTCTTACGAAATTTTATTCGCGAACTAGGGTGTACGCCATGGATTATGTAGTTGCAGTAAATCCCACACTACACCCCTCACAAGATTCCATACAATTAAATCATTTTTAAGATGAACAATTATAAGTTTTTATTGATCAAACTCTAGAAATGTTACAAGATGAACATGAGATAAACCTAAGAATTACAATCACTCTAAACTTTCTCTCTCTTAATGACTTGCTCAACACTCGAAAAAGATCTCCCCTTCCTTAAGCCTATTCGGCTCTTTATATAGGACATTACATAGCGGATGACAGCTAAGCTGTCCTTTATTTTCGGGTATGCCTTGCGAAGTATCGCAAATGTACAAATGTCAAATCTCGCGACACTCCTCAATCTCGCTACACTGTCACATCTTTCTCGTGTTTTAGCTGTCGTCATCCATTACGTCGTTTTTACTTCCAACCCGCGATATCTTCGCAGTGTGTCGTTTATGGATTTCGCGAGAATCTTGATGTTGCGATATTTTGATCCTACATCTTGCCTCTTATTATGTCTTCTCTGCGAAGAAGAGAACATCATGAGAACTAGTCTTTTCAAAATACATGATTGTTCATTTCTTCATATTTTTCTATATTTGTATGATTCCGTACTATTACACAGAATTTATTACACGTGTCTCTTCTTCCACCCATTTCTTGACACGTCTCTTTCAACCGTTATTTCTCAATCGTTCACGTCCCTTCTCGCATTAAATGCGTTTATCTTCTCGAGAATTCTTCTCTATATATAGTTTTCTCACTCTCCTCTTCTTCTTTTTACTTTCTCTCTCGCAATTTTTCTTCAATTCACCTCCGTAATTTTCGTTTACTCTCATCAGAATCTTCTTCTTCTTCTTTCTTTTGATCTTAAGTTCTTCATTCATTCCCATATCAAAAATGGCTCCCACTGTCGCAAATACGAAGCTTCTTTTGAAGAAATTCAAAAAGATCTTCAAGGAAAAGGTTTTACTTTAACCACCATTCCCGGTCGAGAATCTAAATCCATTCTTTCTATCAAGTTGTTTACTGATCATCGTTGTGATGATCATGAAATCATAATTTCGCTTGGTCAGATTCTCGCCGGTCTTCCCATTCCTCTTTATAACCCTTACCTTCCATTATTCTATGGAATTCTTGCTCATGCGAACTTCTCGCGAGCTGTCTATCAATTAAGAAGGGATTGCATCCGTTTAATACTTGAATTCACCAATCGTGGCGCTGGTAAGGGGTCTCTTTACCCAACAGAAGTTAGGGACCCACAATTTAAGGAATTGGCGATACTCGCTGAAAGATACACAGTTTAGAGTTTCTACGAGAATTATGAATTCATTCCTATGAGGAGGGATAACACTCGCTGGGGTGTTCGTCTGAAAAGAAAGGATGATGTTGCTAACGATAAGCTCCTTATGCAAGACATTGTTCATCTCGCGAGTATTTGCGATTCACCTTT
>JAJJWW010001514.1:0-50011 GCA_023531295.1 Papaver armeniacum | reverse complement strand
GAGATCGATCGAGAGATGAAGCGATGCGGATGGAGTTATTGATGAATCGATTGGCCGTTAAACGAAGGAGATCGAAGCGGAGGAAATCGGGCTAAAGATGCTCAGGTCGACTGAGTGAAGATCCGTGAGCTTAGATTGAATTCAGTGGTGATGGAATGGAGGGGTTTTGAGCGTGATCGCGATGAAGATCGATGTAGAGCTGTCGTTGTCTTTGATGGGTTCAAGCTAAGACGGTTCTATGGTGTTATTGAACTCGTGAGAAGATTCGGTGGATTTGGTGTTGTGTATACCGCAGCTTATAGTGAGGAAAAGGTAATGACTCGACGCAGATGGATGATACAAATCGACAGGAAGAGCTAGTAGAAGTGCAAGAGGGAGGTTATGAAATCGAGTCAAACAAGATGGATTTGGGATCGAGGCATGTTGGAACAGGATTCAACTCGAGAACCGGGACTTGGAGAATGATGTGAAGTTTTGATTCAACAAAGAAATGATGTGGGGGTTTGTGAAGCCATGAAGCTTAGAACGGAGAAGTCTCAGTGGTCGAGAGACGGCTCGGGATTGTTGGTTCTGCCTCGCGGCCGTGAAGGCCGGGCTGGAATCGAGATGTGACATTACTAGTCACGTGCAAGTGATGCTAAAGGGATGCTTGGTCCGGGTGGCATCGAGTCGGGCAATCGTGGAAGGTTTTGATGGAGTCGAGTGTTGATGCAAATGGATAGGTTGTTGCAAAGTGAAGGGGTCCGAGATGAGTTGTGAACTATTGGTTGTATTGTTGTTGCTAATATATGGAGGAGGCTCATGAAAGATTGTGGCCAATTGAAATTACAGTGGAAGGAAAGTGTAGCTGTAAGTTCCGTGCTCAAAACTCGGTGGTGTTGTTGTGCAATTTCGTGGAGCCAATGGGTTCTCGAGCTGGTTGTGAGGTGATTGTGGCCTGGATTTACAAAGAGAACAAGAAGCTAGCATCGGAGCCGAGATAGAGTCGGCAGAGCTGGATCGAAGTTTCAGTGTGAAACCAACTAGAAGTGCAATGCTTGGATTGTGAGCCGAGCTTGAATGGCGGTGTGTCGATGAGATGCAACCGATGTAGCGAGTGGAACTAAACCGCAACTGGATTACATATGCAGAGATGGCTAGCACAGATCGAAGGAAACGATGGCTCGAGTTGTTGGAACTCGTAGAAGTATAACTCAATTACATGCATCCGAGTTACAGTGGGCTCAATGGAAGGCAGTGGCCGGAGTTGTGGTTCGAAGAATGGGTTGTGGTACCGATATGGAGTCCAGCAGGCGTGCTAAAGTGCTGTGGGAATGGCCCGAGGTTTGCAGGTTAGTCGCAGGTGAAAGATCGGCAGGATGGCATGACAGGGGAGCTGGCAATCTGTCTATGGAGCAAGTGCTTGTGAAGTGTTGCAGGTGGAGAAATGGAGAGTTACAGTAGGGCCATCATGGCTGGGGTTTGAGTTTGCTTTGCAAAGGAAGGAGTAGCCATCAGGGCTGGTAGTAATGCACAAGGATGGTGCTACATACGGTCAAAGCCAAGTGCAATAGCTCGGGTAATGTCAGGTTCACATGTACTCGCTTACACTGACTACAACCGACACAAATGAATCGGTTCTTAGCCGACTTGGGTTTAACTCGGATGCTGACTTCGGCCCCGACACGACTGAACTGGCTTTGACTGGTGCTTGACCGAGTTGACTCGCCGATCCGACCCATTGACCCGCTTTCGACTCGTTGACCGCGGACCGAGCGGACTTTGCCGGCCACCGGAGCTGCTTCGAGCGACTCTTCCGGGCTGATTTCCAGCCACAATCCCAGTCTTCCGACGACCGCTTTGGGGCGATTTTCTACACGGGTTCTCACTCTTATGGGCTTGGTGGATTCTCACCTAATGGACTTTGAAGACTAGACCTAATTTTAGAAGTTGGAGAAAGTTATAAAAGGGAAGGTCTTCTACAACATGAAATATCTTTTTCTGGGAATTCTTTTGGAGAGCCACTTTTGTTTACGCTTCTAGGGTTTGGTTTTGTTCTTCTTCTTCCTTGTTTTATTATTGAATATTGATGATGATGAACTCCATAGCTATGAGTAGCTAAACATCTTATTGGTTATGGGATAAAAGTTGATTTCTCAACATGCTTTTGATTCAATGAATTAGTTTTGTCTCAAGTAATTATTGTTTGTGATTCACAATTAATAGTGTTATAAGATTTGAAAACTTGTTAGGTTGAGTCCGAATCAATCCGATTTGTGTTCATCTCTAGAGCTATATTAGGTTTTCAATACGAAAAGTTGTTTATCCCCGATTCTAAGTAGCATAATTGTGGTTAGTGCTTGTAGTGATACATCCTATTAGTCACAAGTGAATCATAACTTTTGTTAAAACGTCTAGTGCTTTTACACATTCGTTTGCATTGATGAGTCTTATTCCATAAATCTTAATGCTCTTAGGAGTTAAACTTAATTGTGCTTTTACACTTTAGGTTGCTTTCGACGAAGAATTCACATATGCATCTTTTAATGTGGTTGTGATGAAAACAGGAATTAACGGGTTATACTTGCGATCAAGATATCCTAGGACTTTTAATAAATACGAGATTAAAATACCAATTCTAATCATTGATGAAAATACATGTTTGTGAATGATACTATCCCTTGACCAATATCTTCTCCTTATTGATTTCTCAAACTATTTACTTTGCTTTCAACTACTTTTATTTCTTAAACAACAAACATACATCGCACTCAAACATGTTGTTGATCTTTCCGTTTGCCTGCTCCGACACTAATTGAAGATGAGGGTACCCCAAATATACCTCTATCTTAAACTTTTGATCACAACCTATACAAGACCCACCGTGTATAAACCTCTTGGAGCAACAATCACTCAAGAATATTTCAACACGGTGTCCACTTGAAATAGGTTAGTCCCTGACCGGCCTAACACGTGAATAATTATATCACACAAGTGGAGAAATCCAATACACACTTTGTGTGATCGTCTATGGATGTGGAATCGGGACAATACAACAACTAAGTGTTCACTTGATAAAGGTTTGGTAATGATCCGAAACCAATAATATTTGATATCAAGTGCCTTGTTAACGTACAAGTGCAACTTACTTTAATTATAATATAAAACAATTATAATGTGGAAATATAAAAGAAATGACACAACGAGATTTTGTTAATTAGAAACCGCAAATGCGAAAAACCCAGGGACCTTGTCTATAATTGAATACTATGGATTAAGTCGCTATACAAAATCAAACCAACTTCGTATAGTTGAGACAAAGCAACTAAACCTACAAATCACCTAGTTCCGTATATGTATTCTACGCCTCAACTTAATAAGTCACGACTTGAAACAATTCCTTTGGTTTAGTATTCCAACAAAAGAAAGGAACAACAAATCATTTTGGTAGCAACTCTTTTCAAACAAGTGATGTGAGTTCAACAAAAGGATCTTAGTTTATCCCAATAAAACCTTTGTCGGTCGTTAGATCTAGCTACTAACAATTACCGGGCGTAATTACGTCTCAGATTTTTTTGCAATCAATACCTTGAATCACAAATAAACGATTGATGCCGATCTACTCAACTAATCAATCCAATCCACCACAAGGATAAACCGATTATGGTTGGATCTCTTTAACCAAAACAAGTATTGTACACCAAAGATTATGAACCCAAATCCAAATCTTCAAAGTTTTCTTAGATCTTCAATAAACACCTCGCACACAATCAACTTGAATCTCTTGTGATCAATCACCTTGCAACGAAGTCGATTAACAAAGGATTATCACAAGACGTCTTTAGATCTACAACAAATCTAAAGATCCCGCTTCAAACTTTCAATCTGGTTTGAGTGAATACGTATCAAGAAGAAGATTCTCAAGCATAAAAACTAAGTGCAATCAAAGTTCAACAAACCGTTAATAATCAAATCAATCAAAAACTAATAATAAACCAATTATCTAGTTCCCACCAATTCGGTACTAATAGAGCTTCTCAATCCCAAAGAAGTCTTTAAACCGAAAAAAAAGTAAAAGATTTTGGGCTCATTAGGTTACTTTCCTCTCTGAATAGGCGGTTCCACTAGTAACAACACAACTAGGTAGTTTTCTTGTTCTCAAAGGATTAGTTTGCTAGAAATGCAAACTTTGGTATTTATAGACCAAGGAAGTTTGATTCAAGGTATTTCCAAACCGAAATATTCTCAAGATATGCAATGTATTCAGTTCGGTTTCCATAATTCCTTGAAATGTTTGTCCAAACATTATTGAAAATTTCTTAGAAAATCTCAATTAGTAAATGCATTATTACCAATTTTTATTTTCAAAATGAAATTAAAAACCTTAATTAAAAGATTCTCAAATTATTTTTCGATCCTGATTTTCACTTTAGCTATTAAGGAATATCTTTGGAACAATAAAGATAAGCAAAAATCGCACATGTTCAAAGTATGTAAACATCTTTACTTTTAAGTCCTGTTTCATACTTACAATCTTGAAACTGATTTGCCACACTTCCAAACAAGTTTAGATTGGTTCATCTGACTTCAAAACTATGTGATTGATTAAGAACACTCAATCACAAATCATGGGTTTCACGGTTCTGCCAAAGAAAGTTTCGAGTTTACCTCCATGTGAGACGTGCATAGTCAACTAGCTTTCCAAAAATTTGGTTGACTAGGTACTAGGATCATTCCCACATACTTATGGTAACTACTTGTATTTGCTGCATGTCCATAGGATCAACCCCTTTCACTAAAAATTGTTGCACATATTCAGGATCGGTCCCCCATCTGCTAAAAAAGTGTTGCACCTCTTACAAGGATCGATTCCCTTCTTGTGATCGGTTGCACCTCTTCATAGGATCGGTTCCTTTGCCTAGAGTTGGTCATACCAATAACACTAAATCGATCATACCATCTCGGGTGGTTAATTAAAATCAGTTTCACTAATAAAGTCATACCAATACAAAAGTCGAGGCCTTGTGAATAGTTTTACCAAGAACATAAAAAGTCATGAGCGGTTATACTAATCACACATATTGGTAGTTCAAAAGATATGTAATGAATAACAATACAAATAAGCCTAGCGATTTCCTTTCGATTCCACGAAACAAGTTCATGAATTTACTTCCTTTAAACTAATGTAAAACATTGTTTCCTAGGATGAAATCTTCACCTCATACCCATACATAATCACAATAGCATTCAAGCGATTATGTCGATGTCTTATATCTGAATTTCAAAAGATAAAAGCGTTATGCCGTATTGTATTCCTTAATACTACGCTCTAACTAAAGTGTAATCATTCATGCTTGTGATTATGTAATACGACTTGAAAGATACGTTAGGGGAATGAAACCGTTCAAGTCAAATATCACTAACTCAAGTGGAAGGATGATGTTGTCGTTTTAGCTCCTTACTTCTTCACTTCTTAGTCTTGTAATGCCCATAATGTCTCTTATCCTAATACTTTCAAGCTAAACTATACGAAGTTGACTCTAGTGATACCTAATCAATGACTCTTTAAATGAGTTTTGTTCACTAAAATATGACAACAGCAAACTTAACATACCAGCGCTTGGTGGGTTCAGCAGGCTATGCTCTAACATTATTCACTGCATTTTTGTGGAAAAATATTGGTGTCTAGCAGTCAGATACATTTGAGGGCTTTGGAGTTGAATTTCTGATCTCGTGACCTCACAGGGATCTCCTCTGTAACCGATTTGGATCCTTTCAATCCCGGCAATCTTACACTTCGCAAAGACTCATAATCCCAAGTGGTTTTAGTTCTTCTTAACATTGTGGGCCTTGCATTTTCTTTGGATGGCTTAGCAATGTTCTTCTTGCAGGATTCCAGAGATGCATAGTCATCTTCCACCTTACATGCCATTGGAGCTTAAATGGGTCCCTCCTAAGTGGCGTTCATCACTGGCTGCCTCGAGCTATTGAGGGATGCTAAGGTAGAAAATCGTCTTAATGTTTTAACGTATATGTACCTTGCTTTTTGTTTTATCTTGTAGCATCTGAATCTTTTATTGTTTTGGCTAGGAGGAGGTTTTACATTGGTTCTGGCCCATCTATTGAGTCATTCATCTTGGATATTAAATTTTTGTTAAGCGATCGGCCTCTGCCATGGTCACTGCAAGTCTATTAATCGAGTTTATAATAAGCCAACAGATAAACTAGTAGGCTTTTTTTTTTTTATGCAAGAGTCTTTAAAAAGTCTATTACTTGAGCCGATAAAATCCTCCAAATCTCATTGTTTGTTACGAAAGGAGGATGTATTTGTACCAACTATCGATGAGAGGGGATCCCCTCACACTTTTATTATCACATTATCTCACATGTTCGACGTCATTTTTTACAAATTAAAGCCAAAGCGCAGCAGTTTGAATATAATACTTTAGGGATATGGTACTATTACATATATGTACCTTCTCCATCGAAAGTGGCGTATTAAGAGGCGTATAACTTGTATCATCTACTACTTTGAAAATGAGCCGTTGAAAATGTCATGATTTACAGCCGTCAAACTAAGACTAGTAGGTTATGAGGTTTTATATTTGAATGAGCTCATTTTGATAGGCATGTAAAACTTGGAAGAGGAACATATTCCCAAAATATTATTCCAAATCCATTACGGTTTGATTTTTATTCGTTAAGTAATGCCGTGTGTGAGATAGTGTGATAATAAGAATGAAGAGGTTCCTTCCACACTATCAATTAGTTAATATATTGTTTTTTGCATAAAAAAAAAGTTCAAATTCACTCCATCCTCACACAAACCAAACCCGTGATCCATGAGAAAACGAGTAAAACACTGAAACCTAAGCAATTTCCCAAACTACCTCTCTTCACCAATCAAGAGAGAGCGAGACAACAGCCATTGAAGTGTTAAAATCGTGGGACCTACATTCTTCCTCACCGTAGATCCCTGGTCCTTTTGATCCATGCATCACATCTTGGTCGTTGATCAGTGAACTGATGATATATATAACTCTGCACTAAAGATTCTTTCTCTCTCTGTGGATAAATCTCTGCTGCTGCTGTTTGATCAACACATCTAGATTTTTTTGTTACATGCGTGTCTATGATTCTACAAAACTGAAACTTACAAGATTGACAACAGGCTTTGATTTTACAGAGTTTTGATCCATCTGTTCTTTTGATTCTGGTTTCTTCTTCTTCTTTCTTTGAATGAAAACAGAGACCCATTCCTAATTCTCTTTATTCCATTTTTTTTATTTTTTTCCCAATTTGTCTTGTTTTGTGGAGTTACAGATTTTTTTATTTGAGTGGGAGAAATTGGTAGTGTAGGGTGAAACTGAAAGTGAAAGTGAAGAGGAAGAAGAAAGAGGAAAATGGGGGTTTTATTTATTTATGGTGATTTTGGTGATTGGATTTTTGAGGAGATGGGGTTTTAATTTTGAGGGTTTTTTTGGTTATTGGAGAAGAAGAAGAAGATGGTTACAGGAGGTAAACTTATTGCTGGTTCAATAACAGGAATGAGTTCATATATGTAAATGTTAATGACATTGGAAAAGTAAGTAGTAATCTCTTTTAAAGTTCTCTCCTTTTTGTGTTTTTAACTCATTTTTCAGGATACCCTTTTTCTTTCTTTCTCATTTCTATTCATTTGGGGTTTTGGATTTTCATTTTGAGGATACCGTATTTCTATTGATTTGGGGTTTTGATTATTGAAGTAACGGGTAGTGTAGGTTAGATATTTTGCAGTAATGGATATTAGGTTTTAGATTATGAAGATTAACGGACAATATTCTGGGTCTGTATAATTTTCAAGAGATTTTATTGATTTGTGGTAGGGTTTTTGATTAATTTGAGAAATAATCAGTTTTTAGTGTAAATTTTAATGTAATTTTGGATTTGTAAAAATTAATTTTTCATGTAATTTTTTGATTGCAGGTTAAATATGTGAAAGAATTGAGTGGTCAAATATGTGAAATTTGTTAAGATGAAGTAGAAATTACTGCTGAAGGAGAGCTATTTGTTGCCTGTAATGAATGTGCATTTTCTGTTTGTAGAAATTGCTACGAATACCAAAGAAGAGAAGGTAGTCAATCTTGTCCAGTGTAAAACTAGATATAATCGCATCAAAGTGCAAAAGGTGAAGGAGATGAACATGAGGATGATGTTGATGATTTGGAGAACGAATTGGGTTATTACCATGGGCAACACCTCATAGAGCAAGAGCTATCTCGTGCACATCGGTCTAGTGCTGATGCATCTAGTATTGCTTCCTCGTCTTTGAACCCTGACATTCCTCTTTTGACTTATGATCAAGAGGTAAATTTAATCATTTGGGTGCGCAATTTGCCTTTCCAGTTGTTATTTGCGAATTGATGTTAATTTGTGGTTGTTTCTTGCTTTATTAGGATGCTGTTGTTTCACCAGAACATCATGCTCTTATTATACCTCCATTTATGGGTAGTGAAACAGGGTTCATTCCACACCATCTCTTGATTCATCCTTATCTTGTAAGTTGGTGTAGAGTATGTTATTAGCTGTACATGTCTTTCATACGCTCCTTATGTTTATATGGTATGCAATCAATAATTTAGTGTTGTTATGCTTATTGATGACACAGTGCAACCAAGACCAATGGATCCTTTAAAGGACACATCATTATGTGGATATGGAAGTGTTGCATGGAAAGAGCGTGTTGAGGAGTGGAAGAAAAGGTACTATAATAAACTCGATGTAATTAAGCACCAAAATGAAAATGGCGGAACTATGAGGATGATCTGGATTTGCCAAGTATGTGTATACTCTGACACTTTACCTTTTTGACTATCATTTTAAAGGAGGTTTGAATTACTTTTGTTATTTGTTAGCAAATTAGGTGAATTCTTTTGGCTGTTTCTCTGCTTTGTGACGTATTCAAATGCTTTCAGTAATCTATTTTGGAATTACCTGTAAGGAATCTGAATTATCTGATAACTAATGTTGTCGGTTACCTAGCACCAATCTGTTTGTATTTCAACACTTCTACTTGCATGGCATTACATATTGGCATTCACAGCAGGGGGTAAAAACACGATTCCGTTGTAAAACATTATCTAGGTTTTCCCTCTTTTATCAGTTTCAGGCCCTAATTCAGAAAAAGCAAGAATGTCTCCTTGTTTCGTAGAATATGTTAGAAAATAGTTTGCTTTGTCACCTTGTTCAGGTTACTGCCAGTATGAGATCTCTTAGTAGGAACATTCAAAGACAGAATCAAACACATTAACCACAGCCATACTACTAATAACTCACATTTAGCACATATAGTGTATAGGTATAGATCTCTTGTTGGTAGTTTCGATAATTTTTCTGTTTTCATTGGTTATGGGATATACTCTAATGAAATTTGAATATATCCCAAGTACATGTTTTACTTCATTTTAATTCACCCGAGGCTTGTTGTGAACTTGTCAATCTACTAGTCATGCCGTTATGCATTTCTGTTCTATTTTTTCACTTACAAGCAACTGTTTTTCATTTCCGGAAGGACGAAGGCAGACAACCACTTTCAAGAAAATTATCTATTCCTTCAAGCAAGATCAATCCTTACAGATTGATAATTTTATTCAGGATAGTGGTTCTTGGAGTCTTTTTCATTATAGAATTCTCCACCCTGTTGATGAAGCATTTGGGTTATGGTTGACATCAGTCATCTGCGAGATATGGTTTGGTGTATCTTGGATTCTTGATCAGTTCCCAAATGGTGCCCTATTGAGAGAGAAACTTACCTTGACCGGTTGTCACTTAGGTATATGAAGTCCAACATTATCCGATTATAGCTTTTCATTTTAATGGTGACTTTTGCCTTGGCTCACAAATCTATTCTCTGTTTTCAGGTATGAAAAGGAAGGAAAATCAGCTGGCCAACATTGATGTATTTGTGAGTACTGTTGATCCTTTGAAAGAACCGCCACTTATGACAGCAAATACTGTTCTATCCATCCTAGCTGTTGATTATCCGGTAGACAAAGTTGCTTGTTACGCTCTGATGATGGAGCTGCCATGCTTTCATTTGAAGCTCTATTCGAGACATCTGAGTTTGCAAGGAAGTCGGTTCCTTTCTGCAAAAAGTTTAATATTGATCCTCGAGCTCGGAGTGGTCCACTGTTCGGTAAGCTATTCTTTGCATTCTGGTTTGTTGTTCATCTCTACCATTCTGCAAGGAAATGATGGGGAAACAGGATAAACTGCCTACTATTATTATAGTTTGGTGATTATTCTTTCCTCCATTTTGACACTTGTATGGGTTCGGATGAACCCATTAAGTAAAAGAGATGGTCTCATATTAGAACCTTGTGGGTTGGATTGCAAATAAATGAAAGTTTTTAGATATTGTTCTAAGTTATAATGTAGATGAGAAGGAAAAAAAGAAAATATATCTCCCTTGACACAATTTTTTTGATAGAAAGTCACGAGGGTTCTGAATGAGTCAAGAAAAGAAAGTTTAGAGAGTGTTGTATAGGTGATACTACAGTTTTTAGAATTCATTTTGTGTTTCCATTCATTATTTTGATTTACAGAAGAGTGGTAAGAACGTCTTTGTGAACTGCAGGGAGTGTTGTTGTGCCTGTAACTGAAAATATACATCTGTTGTTCAATTTCCCTAAATTTTTAAGTACTACTATATTTTGTTTAGTCCGGTCTAAAATGCTAAACCGCGTCTTCTCCATTCTTGATCGGGCATGGTTGTTATCATCATTTGCATGTAAGTAGATGTTTCATTTTGCGCTTCTGAATCTGTGGAATTTGTCACAGGCATCAGCCTTGCCAATCTCTTCAATTCTCTTGCCTTTCCCACAAAAACAAAATATAACCCAATAGCTATCAACACACCGCCAATTACCTGCATTGTGCAAAATTTCAATCAATTTCATTATCCTTTGTATAACTTGGTATAAAGAGGTGATAATTAGTACACTTACCATCAGGTGCAGCACTGCGTTCAATAAGACTGATCCGGTGAGAGCTACGACACGAGTCCAAAAGGGCTGAAAACCGAAGGAATAATGGTCTCTGACTTTAACACACCAAGCTATCAGTGTCATCATTACGCCTGATGCGACAACTCCCTGAATGAAGTCAAGTTAATGTCTCATAGTACAGTAAATTACATGTCTGTGTAGACGCAAAGTAAAATACATACCGGTAAATCACTGAAAATAGGCGAACATTCCAGCGGAGTTTCCATTCTGACCAGTCTCTGACGGTGCATAAAGTGAAGCCAGCCCGATTGGACTGATGCCATAGAAACTATCAAGGCTGTGCTGGAGTAGTAAATAGGTAATTTGGCTAAGTTTCGTCTGTCACCATTTGCACTAGAAATGTGAGAAAAACAGATGCCAACAATGAAATTGAAATGTAAATTTTTTACTAGGCATTAACTTAACTTTACCTGAATAATGAGCCAAATGGAATACGATACGCAACTTCCGACAGAAAGGATGGCTCCGAGAGGTCTTATTCCAGACACATGTTTCAAACGTTCAATGTGCAAAGATCCGATGACCATATCGGAAGCTCAACTCCTCTATAGAATGTTAGGATCATCGCTCCTCCAATTCCAAATACAGTGCCTCCGATTTTAGTTTTCCCTCGAGCGACTTCAAATGCAAAATTTCTAGTCTAGACTAAAGATAAATTACAAAACAAATACTTAGAAATTGCAACCTTCAAAGTAGAAAGTGAGAGTAAAAAAATGATACCTGAAAATTACAGCCAATATAAAAGTTATTACCGGAATTAGATTTGTCATTGCCACCTGAAGGTCGCGGATGTCAAATCCATACTTTCTATGTACATGTTTGAGACAATGAAAACCTGAAGAAAAACATGCAAATTTTATGAAAATCCACTGCTAGAGAATGAAAATTGACCAAAGTCATAAAATTGCACTCTTATTTCGCAACTTATGGCATGGGACAGTAGGAAAATACGGAAAAAAAAATGTTAAGACATGAACCAAATTTTAATCATGCGTATAGCTAGGTCCAATTCGCGTGAATGATCAAAAAGAATGCAAAGAAATTTCAGAAAAAAACACTAGCAGTAACCAAATTTGTTGCTATAATTCATATCAATGGAACCAAGAAAGTGAAATGAAGCAAAATGTAATAAAATCGCATCGAATAACGCGCAGAGAAAGGATTGGAAGTTGGAAATGGTCCATGTAAGTTTTGGCCTGGCACCTCTGCAAGAAAAATACAACTTATTCATTCTTGGCCATGCAAAATCCATTCTTGATTTGAAAAAATTGACAAAATTTAGAACATAAAAGAAGTATAATTACGCACCTTTACAAAAACGCAACGGGACGATAAAATTGTTGCAAAGATGGATCTGATATGCAATTAGATTCTCAAGTTCATTTCATCATTGATTGCCAATTTGTACGCTATTGTCATCCCTGTTGATATTATCTGAACTAGCACCATTGCAAAACCGGCTTCATTCCATGAACCATTTGAAAATCTTGAAAATAGGTTCTATCAGTACTTCGACTGCTGAGAGGAAGAAGAGGAGGAAGAAAAAATGATGATTTTCTTTATTATTGACTCTCGACCTAATTCTTGTCTTATATTTCTACTAGTGATCGATGAAGAAGATGGTTGTTTGGTCTTACTATATGTGTGCATGGCTTAATTAAGGAACAATAAATGACAGACTCAAGGAATTGAGCAGGTGCATGGTACTGATGCAGTTGTTGATGAGGGCTATTAAAACGACCTATATAAGAGGTAAAGATGCAAGTGGTTCAAAAAGCTACATGGTTGCATATTGGGAAATACTCCGTCCCACTATTAGATGACCTAGTTGAAGTTTGCACAATTCTTAAGGCAAGGAATGGGAAGGAGTATTTTTAAGTGTTTTTTACAATTATACCCTTATGGATAATAATTTGTAAAATTTAGAAACGATTTATCTCTCAAACTATGTCATGGATTTTCGTAAACTTTGTACCGTTGGAAAGCATTTTAAAACACCTACATAACGAGTATAAACATGGATATCAAATTATATATGTTTCTTATATTAATGATAATCAATCAAAAGGATAATTTTAGAAATATTCCCTTGTTTAATGAAATATGTCAACTAATGGTGGGACAAAATTTTTAAACTAAGTAGGTCATCTAATAGTGGGACGGAGGGAGTATTGAAATGCATAAATGTCTGTCTTTACTTATGCTTACACTCGGATACATAATGCTTTTTCTTTGATTTGCTTTAAAAGAAAAAATAATGAAAAATAGCACAAACGATTTTACCACTGGGACAAATTATAAAAAAATAAATCGGAACCGAATAATAACAGCAAACTTGTTCAAGAGAAAGAATAAAAAAACGTTCGTTGTATTTCTTATTATTGAGCCGTGCATTGTTCATATGACTCTCTTATCACGCAGTAAAAACGTTCGTTGTATCTCCGATATAAGGTGGAAGATTTATTTTTAATGACACCTAGATTTTGTACTTTTATTTAAAACAAATTCATCTCCAACCGTAGGTCTTACAAAAAGGAAGGATGAAATTTTAATTTTGAAGGTTTTAGAAAATCTTATTTAGACCTTCACAATAACATGCATGTCATATTTTGATTTTTAATAATTAATTAAAATACTATTAAACGTTAAAATTTTATTACATAAGATTTTTAAACGTTAAACCTCTATACTATTGGAGATATTTTACTAGATTCTTCTTTGCAGCAATGGGAGGCCGCCGAAGAAACAAACCTGCATACTTTTTTTTTGTACACATCATTTTCCGTTGTCAATCCATTTATATAGAAGAAGAGACTTAAGAAAGTTCAATGGATACCGCACTACGAAAATTTTGTTTCGAAATGAACTACCGAGTTTACGTGAATTTATGGTCAAAGAAAACAATAATTCTAGATACACTAGGATAAATCATGTGTCACGCAAGGAGATTCAACGGCAGTCTGCCCAGCAGCTTTATCACTGGAATAGGTGCAGAGTAGAGTGAGTACTCTCTCTATGTCAGGATTTATCATGGGGTAAATCCCTTGTGTATTAAGCATTTTCGTGAAGGAAATTGGATGCATGAGTTAAATGAGCCTCAAGAGTCCAGACTATGGATTGGTGCACAGCTGAAAAGAGAATTCACCAATCCAATATCTATTGATTCTATTCAGGCGTAGCCGCGTACACTTCAAATACTCTTTGTAAAGAAATCTTAGAAAGGAGCGTACTTGGACCATATTTTTCCTAAACACTTCACTCACTTATTGTACATCTGTCTCACCTCCAGGTCCTCCACAACAGCTACAGCATGCCAACCAGATGTACCAAACTTCCAAAAATTTATAGGGTATTTTCGGGCATCCCTTTCTTAAACTTTCATAGACAATACATTTTCTCTCTTCTTCTTCCAAAATGGAGATCTATAACTCCACCACTAAAACACCACTCTACACACGCAATAAGCTGCATGTTTTTCTAGATTCTAAATTTCTGACCAGAGCCGGGCCTGAGGGGTGCAGGAGGTGCGATGCATCAGGCCCATCTCATGCCAAGGCCTTTTTTCAAGCAAAAATATTAAGCCCACTAGTGACATATTTATGGTTTCTCGGATATGTTATGATGAGGCTTTCCAACTTTGCGAGTGTCTTTCCAACTTTCGAGTTTTTTTTCTTTTCAACCATTTTCATCGTTCTATCTGAATATGTTTAGGCCTTATTTGGTGTTATCGTTTCGTATATGCAGTTTTGAGTCTCAAATTTTGACATCAAATTTTAAACTTAACTTCTTTTTATGCGTTGTCATTGTTTATGCCTGTTTTGAATGGCGATTCTTATATGCAATTGCCGGCAGAATTTTTTTTGGTTGTTGTTTATGTACATTTCTAAGTGAATTATTCATTGTACACATTAAAATTACTTACATGCATTGACAATTTGTTTGTTTCCTTTGCAAAGGGAAATGCGTGCAAAAAAGATACAAAGCTCATCAATTTGGATGAAGTTCTGGATATCGCGATGCCGTGCAAAGCAAACTTAAACATTCCATATTTACGTCACTGTGAAACGGCACGGGTAATTCCCTGGTATATATATATATATATCGAGCGGCTTAGTTTCATTTTCTCATTGCTACTCGAAATTGTAGGGAAAAAAAAATTGAACGTAAATAGGCCCTGCGATTACGTTCGCACCGGGCCCTAATACCCACAGGATCGGCTCTGTTTCTGACCCCAATGATCCAGTTACGCCGACTGAACAGAATAGTCATAGAGAGACCAAAATCATCGATAAGAAGAAAAAGTGCTGGTTTATTTATGGAGGAATAATGGAGTAATTGAAGGTTTAGAGAAATGGGTCTCTGTTATTTAATTTGAAGTGTAATTTTCTTAGCCATTAACATAATGAAAAGTTTGTATTTGTTCCTTGTGAATTTGTTGTTGAGAATAGGGAATAGAAAGAAATGGGTCGGGTCTGTACACATGCCCGTCGTCTTCTCACCCGCGATAAATCCGAATCTACTGTTCTTGCTCTGCTTTTTTTTTTCATGCAGCACCGAAAATTCTTTGGAACTGTGAATTTAGAATGAAACTGAGTCAATAAAAAGATTCAATTACTTTAACAGAAACTTTTATTGTTCTCGGTGTTTGAAATGGAGGTAGATTTAAAGTTATTATTAAGTCTTTCTAAAAAAAATCAAAATCTAGAATTGATGTTCTTTTTAAGTTGAAGGAACGTGATGGAGAAATTAATTGATTCCAATCGATTCAGTCGAGTTTTTGTGAAATTTTCAACTAGTAATCTGTTTATGTGATCGCATCTAAACAAATTGTTCATCAATTTGACTTATTCTATGAATTCTCATCTTAATTTCATGAAATTGTGAGATCAAAAAAATTGATTTCTATTTCTTGGGATAAACTTTGTGACGGAAAAATAACAGCTAAGTCATCGTATAGAAGGCCTCCTAAAGTCGGCCAATTAGTTACGTGGTCCTATATTTTCTCAATGTTGAAATCCTCCTAACCAAGGGTCTTAATAAAAATTCCACGTAAAATTATTAACACCCACTGTTGGAAATGCTCTAAGCATCTTTCGTTTTTGACTAGGTTTGGTTCAGATGATAGACTAAAAAGAACCATGCAGATCGGGGATGGGCCTAGCAAAAGGCTATAGCAACTGGGAAACCTAATCCCCACACCTCATGTGTGATACTAGTTGCGACTAAAGTCGATTCTCCTTTAACCTCGGTTTTTCCTAAAACCATTATAGGTTAACGACTTAAAGACTTCATTGGGATTCTAAATCCAGACCCAACTATTTTCTCTGTAGTTGTGTGTTCTGATCTTACTTGTTTTATCGTATTTAGTACTATCTTCTCTAAGATTTGCTCGAGATTTATCTCCAATGGGTAAGATATAAAAACTAATCACAAAGCTCTTTGTCTCATTCTTTGTGATTCCACAATAACTTGTTCTACTACCATATAGTTAAGTTATTATAAGGTGATTGATATTTCTAGGATGTTCTTCGGGAATATAAGATCGGTTTATCAGTTGGTTCCTGTTCACCTTGATTTATCAAAAGACGGAACAAACTTCGTAGTATTTTTGTGGGAGACAGATTTATCTATCAAAATAGACTTTTCTGTGTGAGATAGATTTGTTTATCAAGTCTTCGACTTTGGGTCGTAGCAACTATTAGTTGTGGGTGAGATCATCTAAGGGAATCAAGTGCGTAGAGTCATGTTGTAATTCAGAGGCGTAAAGAATGCGAATGTACCTTAATCAGTGTGAGATTGGTTAGGGGTCAACGTTCCAGTCCGAAGTTAACTTGTAGTAAGCTAGAATCTGTAGAAGCTTAATACAGTGTGGTGTTCAACTATGGACTAGGTCCCGGGATTTTTCTGCATTTGCGGTTTCCTCGTTAACAAAACTTAAATTGTTTGTGTTATTTCTTTCCGCATTATATTTCTATATAATTGAAATATCACAGGTTGTGCGTAGTTCAATGAATTTGTAAATCCAACCTTTGGTTGTTGATTTAAATTGATTGACACTTGAACATTGGTCTTTGGTACTGTTCAAGTCGTTTCTCATAATAATCAGGGTCGTGGATTTTTATCTATTTGATTTGCTGATTACATTGAGAAACAGAGATATAACTCTTGGATATATTTTCCTTGATTGAGTCTGACTGTCTAGTTGATTCTCTTGGAAATATATTGGAGTTAGTCCATACAGATTGCCCAAACGAAATATTGGGTGTGGTTGTTAGACCTCGTTTTTTCAATTGGTATCGGAAAGCGAGAAAACACGTTTAAGACCTCAAAAGTATGTGTTTATAGCTATCTGACTCTATAGACAGAAGTGTTATCTCAGACAACACATAACCAGTTCAAAAACGTTCTGACTTGTTCGAAAGCTTTGTTTCTCCCGAGAAATCTCTCACGTCCTCTCCATTGTCAAAAACTGTGTATAACTGGGAAGCACACCTAGTTGAACAGTTGGATGATCTTTCAGATGAAAATGGTTCAGATGAGGGACAAGACGTTGATGAGGAAGTCTCGTAATATATCAAGCTTTTTGATCATCTCATAAAGAAAAAGAAGTCAACATCTTGCTTGACTGAGTTTCTGACTCCTCTCAGTCTAGAAAACAAGAAAATGAGAAAACTCTTTAAGGGATACAATTGTGGTTATAATCTCTTACAATCTCTTCTTAAAGATCGTGAAAAAGATGTGCGTTTAAAAGTTCTGAATGTGAAAATCTTCGTTGAAATCTCTTTATGTTGAAAGACAAACTTACAGAATCTGAAGCAAGATATGACTCTCAACAAAATTGTTTCAGTGACAGAGAAAAAGTTTTTCTCGCTAAATAAAAACAATTCGAGACTGACCTAAATGCAGCTCTTGATAAGGTCAAATCACTGGAGGAGAACTTAAAATTTTTTAATGCTAGCTCAACGAAATTATATACTATGCTAGAAGCATGTAAAAAGTATCGTGACACATGAGGTTTGGGCTATGAATGAATAGAAAATCCAAGCTATAGTATGATCAATTTTGTCTGTGCTAATGGCAACCTTCAGCAAAAGAATCTCACTGATGGCAAAAGTGAAACATCACCTTCGGCGGCAGAAGTTTTAACAAACAAGGGTCGTCTCCCTCTTAAAACAGGTCATGTGAGAAAAGTTAATAACATTCCATACAGATGTTATTATTTAGGAAACAAAGGTCATCTTGAGAAGAGGTGTCGTTTTCGCTTGCGGAATGAAAAACTTCATAACATTCTTATCTGGATGTTTAAGGAAGTAATCAAACCTGTTTCTCATATTATTGGTCTTAAATGTCCAACTCTCAGACAAGAAAATTGTTGTGATGAGCCAAGTCGTGCCTCTAAAGATAACACAAAGACTTTCTGCAATTGTAAAAAGAATTGTGTTATACGGAAAAATGACTGCCTTGTTGATCCAATGAGTAAGGAAAATTCTTCAAACTCTTATTTCATGATTAAAGGAAGTGTTAGATCAAAAGTGTCAATCATTCCTAAATATATTCATATCAATAATCGTGTTTCAGAGCTCATGACCAGTATATATAGACTCAAGCGTAGCATTAAGAAGGCAAGGAAGGCAGTAGCTTCGAGTATCTCTTATCCTCTTCTTATTAATTATCTTGAGACTAACTCTATTGACTTCCCTGATGATCTTCAAGAAAGAAAAAGGGAAAATTTCAATACCCTTGATGAGTTGTATGCTCGTCAAATTGATTGCAGTTTTACAAGTGGTAAGTATAAGAGTATCGTTCGCTCGGACTTTTTTAAGATTTTGATTTTAGACTTAATTAAAAGAAAATACTAAAACAAACTAATTACAATTGATTTTTGTTATCAAGGAGAGATGAGTCTAGGGCTTTGGATTTCACTACTTCTAATGATGGTAAACTCAATAAATTAAACTTTGACATAATACTCCGACTTTACTCAAAACAATTTTCGAACTCAATCTCATGCTTTGGAAGATATAACAATACATGCTCTTTTTTATGACTTTCGTCGCTATTCAAAGGCCTAATCCTCCTTCGCTTATAAAAGAACGGTAGAAACTACCCAAAACAGTTTTCACGAAGCATGTAAAGAAGAGAGAATTTTTAGACAAATTAAAACACAATTTTTGGAGTAAATATGCCAAAGAAATTAATTACTAAATATTACCCATCAAAAATAGTTTCCTCCAAAACTCTAGAGAATAGATTTAGCTACTCATGGAGCAAAAATTGAAGAAGAATTCATTAATCATTGTATTGATAAAAATATAAATAGCTTACAATGATTTTCAGTAATATAAGACCGTCACTGGGCGTCCTTTCTTTTTAGACTGCTTTAAGAACGATAGAGAGAGATCTCTGTCGTTGTTTTTAAGACTGCTACTGCGACGGTTTTTAATAGTTCAATGTTCTTGGTGTTCTTGAGCAGCACCAGCAGAAACAGAATTCTGCAACTTCTTCTTCTCGGCTCTGTAGCCTGATTTTCTGCCTCCAGACTTCCCCAAACTCTCCGTATCCCTTGCTGGAACTAAATCAGGCTATTTATACACTACAGGTAGGTTTAATCCGCACGAAATCTTCCGAATATTTTCCACTTTTCCTCCACGGCAAGTCGCGACTTTTCTTCCCTGTAAATCCTCCTTACACGTCATTGATTGAATCGTAGCTGTTCAAGACTCTTCTTAGGATAGAAACAAATCAGATATTCACTTCCCTTTGCCCACGTAACTTCCAAAAATATACCACAAAAACCCGAGTCGTTTCCTTCCCTGTTTTAGCTTCGAACGGATGATTAAGCCCAATTCAGTTTGTTGAATTACCTGTACCAGGCCTGTTTAGCTACATCAAGTCCATCCCAACCTTATTTGGAGATTGAGTCTCGTTAAAAGCCTTCCAAATCTCGACCCAAAACTCTGCCAGTCGCTGCATGAATATTTCCCGCCAAATTATTTATTTGAAATGTTGAAGAAGGATGCCCCCTAACCAGAGTAGGGGTGCGAATAGTACATGCCCTGGGGGTTACCCCTTATTAATTTGGGTACCCCTATCCATTTTCGGATTCCCTTTAGTAATTCTTATGACTTTTAAAGGAGTCTGCGGCATACTTCCGTGGTGCCTGAGTGCGTCTTCTGGGTGCTTTTAGTAATTTTCTCCCACGAGCGCAAAAACCACTTTTCGAGCCAATTTTCCCGCAAAAGCTTATTTCTCCAAAAACACCTACAAAGACATAAAATACCAAAATAAGCGCAAATCGAGTACTAACATTACAGAGAATTGAGACTAATATAGACACATAAATGCGTCTATCAAATACCCCCAAACTTATTATTTGCTAGTCCCGAGCAAATCAAATCAAATACAATCCTAACTCACTGTCGCAGGCATCGTCGATTGCATTTAGCGTATGCAATAAGCCTTTAAACCCCTAGGTGGCCCTAGTGGCCGAGTTATAGTCTCGGGAGGGTTTACCAGAGGTGTACCCACAAAACCTTTACTCCAGACCCTAGCCATTTACGCAGAACCTTGGAAGGCACTAAAGAATCTCCTTGGTTGGCATACTTATTGACTACGGGAGGAAGTACCCCGATGCGAAATTCCAATTCTTTGTACACGAGTTTGCACTCAAGCATACTAAAATTCATATATAAGTCACGAGCTCTACTCGAGATAGTCGCACTATGGACATCAATACTCGGAGTCAAAACTAATCACATGGATAGATCAAGAAGATGGATATAGAGAAAAACATAGATGGTTTTGATGTTTACTAAGTGATCGATGTTTCCCATATCTGTCTGAAGGCCTCCGCCAAAATGAACCTATCCTAATGGACTGAGATATTGGTCTGACTAATATCAACACAACTGGCATATACAAGGGAACCAGTGGTCGACAATCCTAATTCTAGATCAACACGTCTGGCATATACAAGGGAACCAGCGGTCGATTTATTCACTGAACATTAATATATTTTTTTTTTATTTAACTGCATGATTAGATCTTTTGGATCCAAGCGCATGCTTCTTGTCAGGCGATTACATGATAGTTCCCGTGGATCCCGCATTCCACGCTTGTTTAGCGACGACAGGGAAAACACACACATATTGCTATTCCCAAGTGTTAATTTTATTCCGTTTGGTCTAATTGGTCTAGTCTTTTTTTTTTTTTTTTTTTTTTTAGTAACTCAATCACTCTAATTCACCCTAGCATTGGTAACAACTTGAATCGTGAGCCCCACCCAATCACTTAGAGAAACATAGTTTAAAAACAAAACAAAATAAAAATAGAAGTGAAAAGGACTCAACGAGATATGGTGAAACTACCATGTTATTTCTAACACCTGAGCTCTGTGCTTTTATGAATAGACTCTTTAGATGTTTCCATCTAATCAGATTGGTTCCTCAACTCCTACAACCAAAATGCTTCCATCCACTTAGATTGGTTAGTGCCATCCTTAATAAGCATAAATTTCTAGGCTCTGGAGTTTAATAATGCAACTAAAAAGTTTCTCCCATACCCCCAAACTTAAATCTAACATTGTCCTCAATGTTCTAAAGATAAAATTAAAAGCATGAACAAGGAGAAACTGTTACCATTTGAAGCAAAAGAGATAAGGAAAGATATTACCGTGTTGCATGAGCATGGGTTACCTCCCAAGAAGTGCTAAGTTTAACGTCTTGACCCAGGACATAAGAAAGAATTAATCACTTCATATCATAAAGTAATAACCTAAACAACTGTGGATCATCTGCATAAAAAAGTGTTATCACAGATAAAAGGAAACTACAACAAACCAAGAATAAACATAGCACACCCTTGCCTAGTTTCCTGTTTAAGACAACTACATCTAGTTGTGGTTCAGGTTCAGGTTCAATAAAGGGGTCTAAATAAAATATTTTCATGGGTTGCACCTCCTCATAAGTAAGATCCGAAATATTAGGTTCTAAGGTCTGGAAAAATTTAGAAGCACATAATAATAACCTGAATAATTGAGGATCCTTTAAGTCAATCAGGTTTGACTTACACAGATGACCATAATGAGAGTGGTGGTCATTCTTAAGCAAATGTGTCAATTCTATTTTCCTAAAATAATTAGGTTTAGTCTCAGAACTTAACAATTGACACATCTGAAACATATACGTTCCCACAATTGGTTGAAAAATATTTGGTGGGAAAACAAAATCAATCTTGGTATCATAGCCTGAGTAAACCACATCAACCAGAGGATGGGTTTCTAACAACTGAACTTCTTCCTGGACATCATTAGGTTCTAGAGAACTAGTATGAAGGCAATCTGGCACAATGGTTGAGGCACATATATCAAGTCCCAAGTGAGGGATCTCTGTAAGAGCTAAAGGTAAGGCATGTGGAGAATGATAATCACCCCCAAACTTAGAGTTTTGGGTGTCTCTAGATAGACTATCTACAATTTCCCTAATTTCTAGATCATCCGAATCCTGAAAATGGTCAATTGCTTCTTGTAGGTCATATTCAGGTGACACATCCTCATACATATTTAAAAGCTCTACGAGTTCATCTTCTTCGTCTAAGACTGTTGTTTCTAAATCTGTAGACTCTAAAATATTATTCTTAGAATAAACTCGTTCCTCTAAACCAATATCGGCTTTGTAATCAAAAGGAAATACTACATCGTCTAAAACGGGAGTATCTCTAGTCAAATCCTCGTCCTTTTGAATAGGTGAATAATTATTAAAATTATATGGATTTGAACTAGAAATATTATCATCATAAAGCTCAATTGGAGTAACAAATTCCTGATCACTTTGCCTACATATTTCAGATTCTTCATCAACACTATCCTCATCATAACATGAAAATGGTTGAACCTTTTCTAAACAAGTAGTGTTACCAATTCTAACCTCGTCATCTTGATCATGTGAGTAACTATTCTCATTTTTAAGGCTAAATTGGTAATCAAGATTATTCCGAGCAATTCTTTCGTTCTTCAAAACCCTAGTTTTCTCAACCAAAATCTTGAGGGACTCTTCGATAGGACGAGTAGGAACGGAAGGATCATAATAAGGACTAGTTTTCAACTGTTTAATTAAGTCGTCCAAAGACGAGGAACTAGTACTGTAATATTCCTTATTTTCTTGCTCGTATGACCTGTGTGCGTGCGAATAGTAATTGGGCTCACTATGATATGAACCATAACCTTGAAAAGGTTGGTGTTCCCAACTACTATGCACACTGTGGTCAAAGTAGTAGTGTCCATTTTGAAATTCAGTCGGATATTCATTGTATTGGCTATTGTAATACCAGTTCGACATTATTCTTGTGTAAATGCAAATGCAAGGTCGACTAAAATGGGTAGGCTCAGGTTACCACAGCAAAATATACCCAAAGGTACGAGGCTGAGGTTTGTGGACTTTCAGCTGGTAACTCCCATAAGGCCCAAGGCACGGTTCAAACTTACTAATCCACGAGTTTTCCTAAAATCGGTAGTCTGACGATGCAATTGGTGTGTGCACGTGTTATATTTTTTTTTTAATAAATAAATAATACAATAAAAATAAACAAACAATATATACAAGTCCAAAATAAATATAGAAAAAAAAAACTAACAAAAATAATATCTCCGGTTTTCTCCTCTTTTTTTTTTTTTGGCAAGTTCGACTTTCCACTTTCCGTTTCAAGCAAAACCTGCACAACAAAAACAAAAACACCAAAGACGTAAAATAGAACAAAAAATTAAATAAAAATAAAATATATACAAAACCTAAAACCTAAACCTAAATACAAGTCCGCGTCGGCGGCGCCAAAAACTGATGCAGTTTTAATTGTGGTAAGTATAAGAGTATCGTTCGCTCGGACTTTTTTAAGATTTTGATTTTAGACTTAATTAAAAGAAAATACTAAAACAAACTAATTACAATTGATTTTTTTATCAAGGAGAGATGAGTCTAGGGCTTTGGATTTCACTACTTCTAATGATGGTAAACTCAATAAATTAAACTTTGACATAATACTCCGACTTTACTCAAAACAATTTTCGAACTCAATCTCATGCTTTGGAAGATATAACAATACATGCTCTTTTTTATGACTTTCGTCGCTATTCAAAGGCCTAATCCTCCTTCGCTTATAAAAGAACGGTAGAAACTACCCAAAACAGTTTTCACGAAGCATGTAAAGAAGAGAGAATTTTTAGACAAATTAAAACACAATTTTTGGAGTAAATATGCCAAAGAAATTAATTACTAAATATTACCCATCAAAAATAGTTTCCTCCAAAACTCTAGAGAATAGATTTAGCTACTCATGGAGCAAAAATTGAAGAAGAATTCATTAATCATTGTATTGATAAAAATATAAATAGCTTACAATGATTTTCAGTAATATAAGACCGTCACTGGGCGTCCTTTCTTTTAGACTGCTTTAAGAACGATAGAGAGAGATCTCTGTCGTTGTTTTTAAGACTGCTACTGCGACGGTTTTTAATAGTTCAATGTTCTTGGTGTTCTTGAGCAGCACCAGCAGAAACAGAATTCTGCAACTTCTTCTTCTCGGCTCTGTAGCCTGATTTTCTGCCTCCAGACTTCCCCAAACTCTCCGTATCCCTTGCTGGAACTAAATCAGGCTATTTATACACTACAGGTAGGTTTAATCCGCACGAAATCTTCCGAATATTTTCCACTTTTCCTCCACGGCAAGTCGCGACTTTTCTTCCCTGTAAATCCTCCTTACACGTCATTGATTGAATCGTAGCTGTTCAAGACTCTTCTTAGGATAGAAACAAATCAGATATTCACTTCCCTTTGCCCACGTAACTTCCAAAAATATACCACAAAAACCCGAGTCGTTTCCTTCCCTGTTTTAGCTTCGAACGGATGATTAAGCCCAATTCAGTTTGTTGAATTACCTGTACCAGGCCTGTTTAGCTACATCAAGTCCATCCCAACCTTATTTGGAGATTGAGTCTCGTTAAAAGCCTTCCAAATCTCGACCCAAAACTCTGCCAGTCGCTGCATGAATATTTCCCGCCAAATTATTTATTTGAAATGTTGAAGAAGGATGCCCCCTAACCAGAGTAGGGGTGCGAATAGTACATGCCCTGGGGGTTACCCCTTATTAATTTGGGTACCCCTTATCCATTTTCGGATTCCCTTTAGTAATTCTTATGACTTTTCTGGGGAGTCTGCAGCATACTTCCGTGGTGCCGGTAGTGCGTCTTCTGGGTGCTTTTAGTAATTTTCTCCCACGAGCGCAAAAACCACTTTCGAGCCAATTTTCCCGCAAAAGCTTATTTCTCCAAAAACACCTACAAAGACATAAAATACCAAAATAAGCGCAAATCGAGTACTAACATTACAGAGAATTGAGACTAATATAGACACATAAATGCGTCTATCACAAATTACAACTTGACTGCTTACAAATTTGTATCCTCTTTGAGACCGTGTGAGGGTACACATAATTCTAAAGAAGTAATCCTCTTCTTGAGAAAGTGGTCTTTGTTGTATATTTTATGTTTAATTAAAATAATGATCATCTTACTGTTGAGATCTGCTCCAGTTAATTATTACACGATAATATGATCGATAACTCTTGAGAAAATTTCTCTTTGTTGTCCACTCTAAAAAACTTCGTTTTCTTTAATGACAGTTGATTTGTTGACTATCAACAATTTCCTTGTGCTTTATTTCTGAGCTAAGATGTTCTGTCATTTCCTTAGAATTTGGTTTTGATGTTATCAAAACATAATTCTAAAAATAGGCTACATTAGTTTCTTGGTCTTGGTTTCTTGGTTTTGATGTTTCATAACCACGGACGTTTGTGCACTCGACCCTTACCGAACCCAAACTAGTAACCCTAAGGTTTCCGTATGAAAATCATATATATATATATATATATATATATCATGGATTCATTCTTCTGATATACTCACTCCGTAACATCAATATTTCTCTTGTGATATTATTGTGTGCACTATGGATGGATACAAAAAGGGAGACAAAGTTGAGGTTGGCAAAGTTTTCGAGTTTCATGAGAACCATGTTGTCATAAACTAATATCATGCAGTTGATCATGAAAACAAACTTCCAGTTCAGATGTCATCTCAATTGGTTGGAAATCTTCTTCGATATTTTGGGGTTGTACGTGAACAACTTGGAATTGCAACAAAGAATGTTGAGTTTTTGAAGGCCGAAATGAAGAAAGCAACTGATGAACTTTTTTCTGTTCGATCTCTGGTTGCTGATTATGTCTAAAGTCCTTCAGTTTTGTTCTTCCCAGGAGTTATTTTTTTATTTTTTCTAGGAAACTTCTTATGAAATTTATTCTTGTGTTTTAATAAAGATAACTAGGTTTTCTAATAACATATATTGTGATTACACATAACTATTGCCAACGATTTTCATCTTGCAATGTTTTTGGATTTATTTAGTTAAATTCGAAGTTATTTGGAACATGATTTTGTAGTATTAATCTTTATCGGTTTTATATATTACAAAAATGTTATGGGATATGTGTGTTTACGTCTGTGAACTATGATTATCCCATATATGTCAAAAGTTAAGTCTATTATGTCATTATGCAAATATTGATAAAAGATAGAATGAACTTTTGAGTATTCTGCAGTATTGATCTTTCCCTGGTCCACTTCTATGTGAAAGTACTGTACAACTCCGTAAGTTTTCTTATGTCGAGCATTTCCGATTAAATCAATCATTAAGGTTCCTTTGTGGTTAATTTAATTGAGTTTTCTGGATACAAATTCATGTTTCATGTGAGTTTTTAATGTCCGAAGAAATCCTTCTTTTCTTGTAAAAGTAAGGTCGCTCTTGTTTTTCAAATTGAACTTTTGCTTGATTTCCAAATCTTTGTGGGGGAGTGCGGCTGTGGAATATTATAGGATTCATCTTGTATCTTTATAAACTCCTCGATGAATACACTAAGTTTCGACTATGTATCATCGAAACAAAGTTGATATGTTCTCTTTTAGTCATGAAGTATCTCTTTGAGAATTTCATTATGATCCTGCTAGTTTTCGTACCTTTGCCAATTTATATTGACAAAAATGGGGAGAATTTTTGTATAGTTCACACTATACATATACATATGGTTTACATATCATTATGTAAGTGGGAGTGGTTTTCATTATGTGATGAAGTATTGACTAAGGGGAGTGATACATACCACCGTAGTATTATTGTCAAAGTTGTGATACAATTGAACTTTGATGTTGTGTAATAATACTATGACACTGTATAGCAATAATTGAAAACATCTATTTTCTTATTGTTATGGCTACGGATCTGCAAAAACCGTGATGCTGAGTTGAACATGTTCAGAATCACTGGAGTACTTGGAGTGACGAAGAATTCAAGGAATATTAAAGAACCAAGGAAATCAAGCATTTAGATGAGAAGCTACAAAGTTTATTTATTTTGTAATCCATATATATTGATAATTTTGTCACTGAAATTGACAAAGGGGGAGATTGTTAGAGCAGTGCTCGGTCGAACTCGCAATAGTTGCTATCTCAAGCTTGTTTGTCAAGTTTAGTTGTCAAAACTATAAGTCTTGATTTCTAGTCTACTTATAGCTATGTCGTGGATTAGGATAGAATGTGTAGTTGAGCTTTAGACTTTACGGAGTTCATCGATTGAAGACGAAGAACTACTAAGGGGAGCTTGTGGAACTTCATCAACAAAAGGTATGTAGAGACTTGAGCTCATCTATCACTCAGAAGTCTATTTATTCTATCTTCTATTGAGACAAAGTCGTATAGCTATATAGACTTTACATATATACATTTGATATTTCGAGCTGCGGTTAACTCACTTATATCTTTCTCGAAATATGTGTTAGAAAGCTTTTTGCTTTAACCACGTTCATCATTATTCTTGACGAAAATCGAAAGATGATCATGTGAAAATCACCTAGTAACATCTTACATGATTGAGATAGTCATTTGATGTAGACTTGGAATGTTTCGTATTGATCATTCGATCACTTGAAAACTGCTTATAAGCTATTAGTTTGTGTGAGAAAGCAATTGTCGTCTTCTAAGAATGTTTCAATGATTGAAATGGGAATTAAGAGCTAAAACCCATGTCTGGATACATCACAGTTTGTGTACTTAGTGTGCGAACTATTTTGTTGGAATTCAGGACCGGAAGTTAAGTTTGCATACCCGTTGCAAACTTATTCAACTGTTAAGTCAGGGTACTTAAGTTTGCATACTCGTTCGCAAACTGGTTTAACTGAGTTCGATCTGGAGCGAACGTTTGCGTACACGTTTGCAAACTGTTGATTAGTGACCAATGCCCGGAACTTAAGTTTGCGTATCCGTTTGCAAACTTAAATGGTTCAAGTTTAAAATCGCTAAGTTTTTAAAATCGTTTTATCTTTGATTTCATGAATTGAATAGCGATTCTTTAAAGGATGACTTTTATTTGATGGTGTCTTGTATTAATCTTCTATGAGAAAACCCGCTATGAAACAGACCTAATCAAAAACAACTCAGACTATTTAGATTTATTTGGTTATCAATTGATAGGAGTGTTAAGAAAGATTGGGAACATGGTTGATACAAAAGTGTTCATATGGCTAATTCACTAACTGTTATTGAGCCAACTCACGTTTAGGTACGATTATTTATATCTAAATGAAGGTATACTCCATTTATGTGTAACAAGCTAAGATCACCTATTTTCTCCCCAAGTCTGAAGGACTCGTAGTTGCGTGTTCTAATCTTACTTATTTTATCGTATATGGATGAGTACTATCTTCTCTAAGATTTGCTCATTAGATACGGATAGATTCTCCGATGGGTAAGATATAAAAAGTAATCACAAAGCTCTTCGTCTCATTACATAAACACTAAAGCTGGCGGCATGCTTCACTGAGAAAGAAATTGAAACATCAAAGTTGAAGTCATGTCAGAAATTTCTATTTAGATTTATTTGAGAAAGTTATCATCTCACTAGAAGGTCTATCTGTCGTAAAATGTAAACATTTTTTCAAGACATCGAAACTGTTGATACAAAAGTATTTATGAGCCTTATGGCTAACTTTATTAATATATCTCATGATTGCAAAATCGATTAAGTATGATTTCATACTCATGAACAAATACATTTATATATTAAGGAATGCAATCTTTGCAATCCTTGGCTAAAATGTTCATGAACTGATTCTTTTGAATCAATCCGATTTTATTTTGATGGTGTCTTGTATACTTCTATGAGAATATGAACAATTGAACAACTCTATTTAGATTTATTTGGTTATCAATTGATCTAGAAGTGTTAAGATGAACATGGTTGATACAAAAGTGTTCATATGGCTAACTTCGGTTAACTGTTATTGAGCCAACTCAATATACACGTTTAGGTACGATTATTTATATCTAAATGAAGGTATACTCCATTTATGTGTAACAATCTAAGATCACCTATTTTCTCTGTAGTTGCGTGTTCTAATCTTACTTATTTTATCGTATTGAGTACTATCTTCTCTAAGATTTGCTCGAGATTTATCTCCGATGGGTAAGATATAAAAAGTAATCACAAAGCTCTTCGTCTCATTCTTTGTGATTCCACTATAACTTGTTCTACTACCATATAGTTACGTTATTGTGAGGTGATTGATATTTCAAGGTTGTTCTTCGAGAATATAAGACCAAATTATCAGTTGGTTCATGTTTACCTTGATTTATCAAAATACGGAACAAACTTCGTAGGTATTTCTGTGGGAGACAGATTTATCTATCAAAATAGACTTTTCTGTGTGAGACATATTTTTTTATCAAGTCTTCGAATTTGGGTCGTAGCAACTCATAATTGTGGGTGAGATCAGCTAAGGGAATCAAGTGCGTAGAGTCCTGCTGGGATTTGGAGGCGTAAAGAACGCGACTGTACCTTAATCAGTGTGAGATTGTTTAGGGCTCAACTACATTCCAGTCCGAAGTTAACTTGTAGTAGGCTAGAGTCTTTAGCGGCTTAATAAAGTGGGGTGTTCAAATATGGACTAGGTTGTGGGGTTTTTCTGCACTTGCGGTTTCCTCGTTAACAAAACTTCTGGTGTCTGTGTTATTTCTTTATATTTTCTATATAATTGAAATATCATAGGTTGTGCGTAGTTCAATTAATTGATAAATCCAACATTTGGTTATTGATTGAAATTGATAATTGAACATTGGTCTTTGGTACCATTCAAGTTGTTTCTCAAATCAGGCTCGTGGATTTCTATCTGTTTGATTTTTTTATTACATTGCGAAACAGAGATATAACTCTTGGATATATTTTCCTTTATTGAGTATGATTGTCTAGTTGATTCTCTTGGAATTATATTGGAGTTAGTCCATATAGATTGCCTAATCGAAATATTGGGTGTGGTTGTTAGACCCCCACTTTTTCAGAAACCATAACTAGAAAAGAGAAAAGAAGAATAATAAGATCGGTAAAATCAAACACCGATCATAAGAATCAAAGACAACCATTGAATAATCAAGATCGAAGAACATTTTCAGAAGGAAATGGATGAAAAATTAAACCCATGACTTAAGTCAACATCACCTGAAAATCGCCCTCACAATACTCTTGACTTTTATTTTTGTGATATTAACTGAATGTTGAATACAGTTGGGAGTTTTTGTTTGTTTTTTTTGGCTTAATTGTGTGTTATGGAAGGGTAAAAAAATGACAAGAGTGGAGTGGAGAATAATTGGAAGGGGGCGAAGTTGACACCTAACGACTAACAAATTGAAAGATTTTTCTTTGAAGTAATGTTGTGTGTAAAGCAGATGAAATTGTTTTCTTTAAATTAAAATATACACTGATGGTGGATTCATCTCAAGGAAAAGTTGTGAAGAAAAATAATATGCATGAGAATGAGGGTGGCTAAGACGATTTTCTTTAATCCTATAGATTTGTCGGTTCGCATCGACATTTATATAAGGTTCACATTTATTATGCGAACTTAGCCTTAATCAAGAATATTTTTTTGGGCACTATTCCATTTTGGAGGGGATCATGATTTCCATTTGACTAGGTCATTTGTAAGTAATTTGAAATACCCCTTATCTCTAAGATGTTTAGATTATAACAGATGGACTCAGAGGAAATATATTTGGGGTCTAAGAATGATAATACCAAAAAGCTGAGACAAATTTGCTGACAATATTACACAAAACATGGAGCATAAACTTCAAAACTGGCATGGGAATCTAATAACTCAGGCCGGCAGAACAACTTAGAACAATCTTCTTTAAGCACGACAACTCAATATCAGATGAGTACTTTTAATGTACCTCATAAAACTCATGCCAAAATTAATCAAATTCAAATGAATTATTTATGGAGCAAGAAGAAAGGAAGAGGTTCAAATCTTATGTCCTGGATAACTGTTTTTAAACTTAAAAGGGATGGAGGTTTGGGTATAAAAGACTTAAAGGTTTTCAGCATATCTCTTTTAGCCAAGCTAGCTTGGAGGATGCTCACTGAACCGCAAGCAAAGTGGGTTCAGATTTTGGAAGCGAGATATTTTCATAACAAGGATCCTCTATCTGATGATGTTTATAAAAAAGAATAGCTCTTGGATTCGGAAAAGTCTGCAAGTTGGTCTTCAAGTAGTCAAAAAGTTTTATATTTGGGAAGTTGGTGATTGCAAAAGTATAAGAATCAAAGAGCATAATTGGATACCTCCAGCTACAACCAATAATACTTCTAGTAACTCTCATCTTATCTCCAATAATTTTTTCAAAGTATCTGATCTTATTGACAATGACACTCACAACTGGGATATTCAAAAACTTAACAACAAATTTAATCATGACTAAATCAAGATATTCTGCATATCAGAATACCAGCTTTTGGTGGAGACAAACTCAGATAGTCCTCAACCAAGAATGGAAGCTTCACCACTGGATCTGTATATAGAGAGTTATAGATCAGAACACACAACAAGGTAGAAATCAACCTCAAGAAAAGCATTTGTTGAAAATTTGGCACATGGAAGTTCCTCATAAGGTTCCACAGTTTATTTGGAAGTGTTTTCATGATATTCTGCCAGTCTATAAGAAGCTAAGCCAATTCAATATCAATATCAATAGTCAATGTCCCTTCTGCCTGCAAAAAGAAGAAATAAGCTCTCATGTAAATATGGTGTATTCTACACCTATCATACCAGTATTTTTAGAAAATAAAACTCCTTTCTGGGTTACAAGATCAACCATACAATTTATTTCTTTGTTGTCTTTTTAGTATGAAGTGATGCGAGATTATGCTCCTTTTTTTCTAACTTTTTTATCTCGTTTGTTCTATGTTTTCAAATCTTTCGATCGAGTTTTGCTTGAACAGTTTTTTACCCCATGGTCTGACTACAAGCTCTTTACACTAACACCGTATGCTTTCTTGTTAGTTGAGTCAAGATCTCGGTTTTTTCTTCATCACTTTAGTGTCTGTATGAACCTCATATCTACACTTTTGCTCCGCTGACCCACAGATCCAAAGGCTAGCTACCCGCTTTCTTTGGTTTTTATTGTAAAGTTTTATTTTCTTTTATTCTCGACATAAATCTTTAAGGTATGATTTTTTTTTCTTCCTTGGATCCTTTGGCGTTTATCTTCAACTACAAATAAAGGAATGCCCAACAGAAGTTTGGCTATACATGGGACTTTTCTTTCAATTATTTTCATTAAATTTCCACTTAGTATTTACTGCCTAGGTCTCCTAATGACTATAATTCAAGTCCTTCGATTTTACCTTTGTTAATATTCCATTTTAGGGTATTAGCTATTTGACTATCTATGAAATATTGTTTTAAGTTTTCTATGACATCTTTGATATAATTATAGGTAGGTTAGTCTGTTAATGTAATCCTGTAAGTTTAATTCATAGCGTTGGCAGCATTATCTCTCAACTGCTAGTACAGTTTTTTTTTTTTTTTTTTTTTGTAAATATTAAGATTTTCTCTTCGACGACTAGTTTTACTGTTTTCTAATTAATAATCGACTATTTATAATAAATAATAGACTAGTTCTTTCTTTCCGTGGATTATTATCCTACTTCTTGCTTTTTGTGTTTTACCTCTTCTTAGATTGTTTATAGGAAACTAGTATAAAATAGTTTAGCTAATTGAACATCATTGTGTACCGTGGTTTGCCAGTTTTATTAGTTAATTCTTTCCTTGCGCTCTTATCTCTAGAGTTAGTCTTTTTTTCTTAATCAGTCGGTTAATACTATATAGTATCAGTATTTCGTTTAAATTACATGGTCATTTCTTATTTTCTAGTAATTATGAATGCTCATGTGAAACAACATGATGTTGCAATCATTTTTGGTCTTGTATTGTCTTGGTCCGGTTTTAAAAATCGTGATTCATGTACTTGTATTTTTCGGAGATACACTTCTCATTTTATAAGTTCTTGATTGCAGAAAATGCTACAAGTTATTCTCAACCATTAAGAGGAATTTCTTATCTTTTACAAGCCATCATGACACTTCTATTAGTTTCGTTATTGATAAAAGGGCTCATGACCATATTTTGATACTTTTATCACGAGTAAAGACACTCAACTCCACAACCTGTTTGAGGCGACATACACATTACTTGCATTAGAAGATGGCTCATTGGGTACCAGTGGAGAACGAAGAATGGGTAAAAAAAATCAATGTTTCTGAAGAATTATAAATGTAATTTTACCTTTCTAGATATTTTTAAAATTGTTATAGCTTTACGGACAATTCGCGTTTAACGTACTCTTTCCTTAGTCAAGGGTTTATCATTATGGGATTTCTTTAGCAAGGTTTTTAATGAAGCAACAAATGCGTATCCTATGTTTGTTTTTTCCAAGTTTTTCCTTAGGTATTTCTTGCAAAGCTGATAATTTGAGCTTATATTGTAGGCATATCCCTGTCTAGGGTAACATTCATGGAACTAGTCTGAACATTTAACCAAGATGGATATGTGCTTATATTTCACACACAAAAAAAAAAAACTCTTGTTTCACAAATGGCTAACTTCAGCCATTAGGAAGCAAGGGTTTCACCACCTTTCAATACGAGAGATTAGATTGTCCAGGCCTTTAAGCATCTGAGTTGGCCGGATATATGGATACGTGCCACTGATATTCACCCATGCCAGCTAATCGGGCCCTAGAACAAGCAATCCCAAGCCTGCTTCATCATCCTGTCCGAAAAAAAAAACCCTCTCTTCCAGTTTTCTAAAACCTTGTTCCCTCTCTCCCGTTTCCTTCTCTCTGAGTTAGTTCTTCTAACTGACCTACAAATAATCCTCTCTAGATTCAACAAAATTGTGTTAAGTTGGGATTATTTTAGTCTCCTCCCAAACCTCAAAGTAAGAAGCATACATTCCCTTCATCTTTTCCCAAAATTCGATTTGTTTTTCTTCCTCTTCTTAATTCTCCGTGTTTCTCTTCTCTATTTTACAGTATACGAAAAACAAGATCAAAATATCTAAAGAAGATACAAATAAACTAGGTCTAAAGAAGTTATCCAAAAGCTTCGGTTGATCTTCGCCTTCAAACGGTAGAACGCAATGATGACTGCCGTAATGTTCGTTCCTCAACTACATTTTTATCCTAGTCTGAGACTTAACTAATTGTAAACTAGAAATCAAGATATAGTTTTCACAATTAAACTTGACAACAAGCTTGAGATAACAACACTTGTGAGTTCGACCAATGCTCTAACATACATTATTACTCATCCATATATCTCTCCTTTTCATCAAGAGTATAAAGCACAGTTTGGCTAACTTAGCCTGTGTAAGTGGTGGTCCAGATTTGTCTAGAGAGAAGATAAATCTATGGTCATGGTTTGTTCAACTTAAATATTAATTAGTATAAGTGTTTTATTAATTGGTGTCTCATTAATTTCTCATGATAAATGATTTATTAGTTTTACATCATAAATGTCCCTTAATTAATATTAATACATATTTCCATCGATAAATAATTTTGACAAAATTTATTTCAATAGATATTAGTGGGGGCGGTGGTAGTAAAAGAAGAAGTAGGTGGTGGAAGCGGTGGCAGGTGTTACTAAGTGGTGGAGGCGGTAACATTAGTTTTGGTGGAAGAAATAGTGGCGCTGGATGGTTTTAATGGTAGTGGTATTGGTTTTTTCTTTTTGAATCAAAAATAATAATAAAAAAAAAATTACATGACGGGTAACATTGTATTGTGAAAAATATAGTTGGTTGTTTTTGACACGATCAATAAAGGCGGGTAATTTTTTGTTTTTTGGATGATACCAAATCATATAAGACAAAATAGTTGTTTATGGTACCACTGCAATCTTTGGTAACCGTTCGTACGCATGATTTTCAGTATTAACAAAAAACGTATAGTTGAATAAATTAATTGACGACCTAAGTTTGTTAAACCTAAACTTTATACTTGACGTCTGGGATTGAAAGTTATGAGTGTGCCCAATATTCTACGAGGGATGGGCAGTAGTGGTGGTGGAGAAAGAGTGATATCTGGTGGTTTTGTGGTGCTGGGTGGTATTGATGAGCACTAATTGACTATATTAATTATGTGCCGCTACAAAAGGGTAACACTATAAAGTAGAAATGTAGTTGATCTTCTTAATGCTAATATAGACTCGGTTAAAATACATGAAAATTAAGAAGAAAAAAATTATTTGGATGTCACATTATATAATACTAAAAATTACATATTTAGTATCAAGATTTCTCCCTCCAATAGATAAATCTATGGTTGTATTGAGATCCTGTAAGCAGAGCGCGAGTTGGTCTTGGATTTTTTAATGATAATGAATATAATGAAACGCTCCCTCTCGGTTTCTCCAATGAAAACCGAAACCTTCTAAAAAAAAATCAATCAATCGAACAACACCTAGATGGAGCGCATCATCACCAAAGTGTAAACTTCTCACGAATTGCTACATATCCAAAGTGAAATTTCTCTGATTAATTTGGTGATTTCGTCCTACCGTAATTTTTAACGAGGCATGCAATTAAATCTCTAATAGTGATTTTAAAGGTATTTAATAATTATGAAATTCTCTTATAGGTTTTGTTTACGCAAGTATTCATTTAACTTGGTTTCTTTTATATTTTTGCTTTAAGTTGATGACTTTTTAATTTGAATACATGTTTGGTTAACAAAATTTGATACATGTAGGGTACTTTCTTTGTAACACTGATGTTAGTCTCTCATTTTTCCCGTTAGCACTCTATTTCGATCCCGTATTTTTAGACATTATTTGACTAATGTTGGGGTATTTGTTTAATCTCAAGGGGATTAAACCCAGTGTGTGTTCTACACATTGAAGGGGACAGAAGTTTGTAGGATCAGAATATCGCAGCATCAATATCTCGCGAGATTAGTAAACGACAGCATTGCGAAGGCGTCGCAGAAGAGTAATATAAATGACGCAATGAATGACGATAGCCAGAACACGAGAAAGATGTGAGGATCTAGCGAAGTCTAGGAGTGTCGCGAGAATGAAAACTTGTACACTTGCGATATTTCGCAAGTCATTCCCGAAAATAAAGGAACAGCTTAGCTGTCATCCATTGTATACTACCCTATATAAAGAGTCGAATAAGCCTGTTGTAAGAGAGAGATCTTTTTTGGAGTGTTAGACAAGTATTTAGGAGAGACAAAGTTTATAGTGATCTTTTTTGGAGTGTTAGACATTCAAAGAATTAATCAATAAAAATCATTATCATTCATCTTCAAATGTCTTAGTTGTGTGAATTCTAGTGAGGGGTGTAGTGTAGGATTTCCTGCAACTACATTATGGCGCCGGAAACATGGTTTGAAGATTGATATCGTGATTTGAAGGAATTTAGAGTAGAAGGGAAGAAATTTCATATAATTTTCAACAATTTACCAAAATTAAGAAATGGCAAGAAGAAGAAATGCATCCGAACAACCAACAACTGTGAGAAGAAGTAGGAGACTTGCTGGAGAAGGGAGAAATGAAATGGTAGAATCATCAAGAATGAACGTGAGGAATAATGAGAAAAATCAAATTCAATCACCAATTCAACCAGTAGTGAATAGAACCGTGGATTACGATAGAGTAAGCGTGCATACTTGGAGATCAGATTCTGTGGACGAAAGGGGAGAAGAACAATAATTGGCAAACAATGGACAAGGGGGGAGAGATCGAGAAGAGAATGGAGAAACAATTCATGGGAATGAAGAGATCGCAGCATTAGAGGCATTGAGACAAAAAATACATGAAGAGATACGATTAGAGGCAGAAGAACGAGCAAATTTGACAAGACAGAATCATGAGCTGAGGATGGAAAACATCAGATTACAAAACAGAAGGTCGAGAAGCACCACAAGGTCAAGTTCAAGATCAGTTAGAGAAGAAAGAAGGAGAATTTTACCTACAGAAAATGTTGATGAAGAAAACCAAGAAGAAGCACAAAATCTAGGCACAGAACATTACGAGAGAAGAGAAATGATGGACGATCGTTATATTTCGCGTCCTGAGAATCTTCAAAATGAGCAGAATGGTGGAAATCAATGAAATAGGCAGCTTCAGGGGCGGAATAATCCAGTTGATGAAGAAAATCAAGAAGAAGGAAGAAGGATATTACATGGGAGAGAAGCACGAATGAAGCAAAAAGAGATTGAGGATGACATTGAAAGACATTATACTGAACAAGCACGTCTAGCTTGCGAGAGGGAAAGATTAAGAACAGAAATGGAAAATCAAGAATTAGAAGAAGCAATTCGCCAGAATAATCATGATAATCGAGAAATAAGGCGAGAGCAAAATCGCAACAATGATAATATTAATGAAGAATACGAAAGAGCACAAAGGAGAGCTGATATGCAGCAAAGAAGGGAAATTGATAGGTATAACGGTGTGCGAATTCGCGAAAGAAATGAGGGAGAAGATCGCAGAGAAATACGGGAAGAGAATGATGAACAAGAAAGTCAAAGTAGACATGAACGCAGGCGAAGAGAAGCGGAACTAAAAAGACCAGTAGATTCAAATTCTGATGTAAATGAGCAAATTTTGAGAGAACTGGCAGAAATGAGAGGAATGATGAACAGTAAAAGGGGAGGAGGTAGGAGACAGTTGGATGAAGCCATAGAAGAGGCTGCGAAAACTCCATTCACACAAGAGATACAATTAGTAGGAATACCACCAAAATGCAACTTGCCTTCATTAACCAGCATTTTTGATGGAACAACTTGTGCGATACAACACATCAAAGCTTATATGAGATGTATGTTACAATGGGAAAATCATGATGCCATATTGTGTAAATATTTTGCATCAAGTTTGACAGGAGAAGCTTTGAAATGGTTTGAAGGACTACCGAAGAACACAATAACATCTTCCAGTCACTTGCAGGCTATATTTTTAGGAGCATATCTAAGTAATAATTCTTCGTGACCTGGTATTGAAGATGTGTTTGGGTTAAAATAAAGGGTTGGTGAAAGTTTGAAGCATCTAACTGTGAGATGGAAGACAATGTGTAGTGAAATGGCTGGTCGAGTGGAGGAGAGATATCTCATCTTATCATTCATTAATGCTATGTTCGCGACAAATCTATTATACATTCAAGTTTTTAGAATCAAGAATACAATCACAATGACTGAGTTGCGAGAGCTTCAGGAAGAGTATATTGCTTTAGAGGAGAAGCAGAATGAGATGGAGTCATACCCTGTCGCGAACACAAGTTCAGGAACTGCGAATGCAAGTCTATTACCTAAATTGATAAACGCGGTGGCGAGTACTTCGCAAGGTCAACAAGGACTGATGATACCGGATGATGGTCATCAAAAGTTGGTAGCCATGGGAAGTCATGATCAGGAAGAGTTTGAAAGAGAGAGAAATTTCTACAACCGTGGCGGAAATAACAAAATTCAAAGACTTGATCAGCCACAAGAAACCTATGGAAGTCAGAGGCATAATTATCATAGAGGACAGCAAGGCCATAGGGTAATATGGGAAGAAATCAAGATGCCTCCACTGAACGCTAGTGTGGAAAAAATATGGGAAGCTATAATCCTAATGGAAAACATACCTGCACCATGGAACATGGGGAATGAACCACCTCCAGGTGACAGAAGTCATGAATTTTGTTCCTATCATCATTTTCATGGGCACCTAACGAATGATTGCAGAAATATAAAAAGAATTATCCTCAGAATGATAGACCAAGGGAAGCTAAATCATTTCTTAAAACGTGAAGATAAGACTCAGCCATTACCACCACCTCCAGAAATCCACAGAGCAAATACAACAAAAGGGAAAGAAACGTTTGTGGTAGAAGTTGGAACAAAAGCCAAAAACCTATTCTGCAACTCTATTGTACATTCGTACAAGAAAATTGAAGATTTTCATGATAATGTTCTCAGTAGGGTTTTCGCAAGAGATGCTGATAATAGAGAAGTAATGAACATTGCGAGGACATCGCCATTAAAGGAATGGCAAATGCAGATTATTTCTTTTACCGCAGAAGAGGTACCTGAAGGAGGGGAGATGCATGATAGTCCATTAGTAGTAAAATTGGAGATTAACCCAAAGGCTGTTGATGAAGAAGATGATGAGACGGAAAACTCATGGGCGATCAATAGAATCTTAATTGATACTGGAAGTTCTGTAAACATCCTTTTCTACCATACATATAAGACAATGGGAGGGAAATATGAAGATTTAATACCTTCCACCTACCAGATCTATGGTTTCAACGGTACTGCCAACAAACCTAAAGGAGAAGCTCATATGCGAATATTACTGCAAGGATTATCAACTGAAATTTTATTCTGCATAGTTGATGTGGAATCCCCCTAAAATGCGTTAATTGGGCGACCCTGGATACATGAGATTATGGGTGTAGCATCGACTTATCACCAATGCATCAAATTTCCTCATCCCAATGGTGTTGGAGTTATCAAAGGAGATAAAGCTGAGGGACAAAAGTGCTATGAAGTTGATGTGGAGTCTTGCGAGGAAAGGGCTGCTCAAAAGAAGAATTGGAAGAGGAATATCAAAGAAGAGCAAAGAAGAGAAAGACTGATGGTGGACACAATAGAAGTGAGAGAAGAAGATATGTTGCGAGAACAATGTTTGAGAACTATTGGAAATTGCGATGGTTTCGCAAAGGGGAAGGAAATATCAAAGGATTTAAATGAAGAAACAGAGAACAACAGAAGTAAGAAGTGTAAGAAATAAGTAATTGATTTTAGAGTTGTGTAAAAAAAAAAAAATATGGAAGAAAGTCGAGAAAAATCTCACAGATTAATTTCTCTGGAATATCTGAATGAAAGAATGGAAGAAAGAATGAAAGAATAAAGATATATGAAATGAAGACATGCGAGAATTTCGCATAGAAAATGACAAACAATTATCGAAGATCAGCGAAACTACAAGAGAACTCATATGCAGAAGAATTACTGAAATAATAAGAGAATGGCGAACTTACTATGGCATGCACCCTAATTCGCGAATACAATTTCGCAAGAGGCAAAGTACCTAATGTAGGATCATAATATCGCCACAACAACAATTCGCGAAGACAACGGATAACAACATTGCGAGTCAGTCGCAGAAGATTAAATATAAATGACGCATTGGATGACGATAGGAGGATATGAAACCTGGCGAAAGTTAAGAAGTGTCGCGAGTACGAATGTTTGTACGTCTGCGACACTTCGCAAGACATTTCCGAAAATAAAGGATAGCTTAGCTGTCATTCACTATGTACTACCCTATTGTTGATGGGTGAAAACTACTCCTGCAGAATTTGGTAATTTGGGGTGTGGATGAGGAATGAATCTAAACCTTCAACAAATGCACTGCGCGGTGAGTGCTTGTAGATTCGAGAGATCAATCTGTGCAAGTCCGGCCTAAACCAAGAAATGGCCGTTCCAGACTTGTTTCGGTCACAAAATGAAGGAGATGGGGTTGATCTTAGGGAGGGAAGCGAAGAAGGTGTTGAGATTGTGAAGGTGTTGGCTTGCTTATGACTTGTAACAGAAAGATGAGCAAGCTTACGGTTGATGCAAGCAGGCTCTGAGTGTTTGAATACGGTTTGTATTAACACTTGGTTTTACATCGTCTAAACTTGTGTTGTTCTCCGTTATTCCTTGTGTGTTGGAAATAGGGCGGAGACCCTATTTATACAAGTCATTGAGCCTCATTCACGTTTCTCGTGGGAAGTGGAGGTAGTGGAATGATGGAGTAGTGGAGTTGTGTGTCGGTAACATACGACCAGTCTTGCCCACTTTTCCAGTTCATCTCTAACCGTCCATGACCTCCTAACACGTTCTTGTGATGGCGCGTTGCCGCCGCACGCCTAAAACCGCCGACCAATACCCCGATAAGTATCCCCGATTTGTGACATGATTGATATGCTGAATGTGGATCGTGGATCCACGAGAGATAGCATGTAATGCTTTGAATTGAATAATCTGCGTTATTCGAGAAAGTCGATACTTGTGAAGTATCGTGTGTATTTTATGCGGTGTATCGCATTACGGTGTGGTAAAGTGATGGGTAATGACTCCTCACTAACCAAATAACTCTCGACCGTGGTTGTATAACCAAGTCAGTGAAGTCGGACGGATGAGATGATGTTTGAGACACTCATCTGCGACCGTTGATGAAATTAGGGTTTTAAAAGAGGTGCGCAAGCATCACTCTTCAACTTGGTCAAAACCAAGCATGGGAAGGGTTTTGAAGAGGACCGACCGGGCATGTGTGTAGACAACACGCCGGTGTGCACGTCCATACTTCACTTTCCCAAAAAGGCGCGATCTAAGCCACTCAATTTGACCGGTAAAGTTGAGTGGTTGAGATCGATTTGCGATAGGAGTTTGATGCCGCAAGGAGTCGCGCACCATACCCCTTTTTCGGCGTGTTTTCCAAGATGACCTAACTTGGTCGGTCTTGTCCGGTTGGTTTGGTGTGTAGACGGTAGGCTGATGTTCACGCCTATGTCTTACTGTCTCATGAAACGTGATCTAAGCCACCCAAATTCGTCCGGTGAAGTTGAGTGGTCGAGATCGATTTGCAATTTGGGAAGTGTAGCCACGCATGTTTGAGCGGGCGTTTTGGATTGGCCAGGGCATGATATGCCTTGGCCGACCGCATGGAGAGGTAGATGGGCCCACGGTGGTCATCTTTGGTATGACCGGGACCTGCTCGATTTGATCTGTGACCCTCCATTCGTGCCGGAGAAGATGGACGCGCGTGATGGCTCGAACCCTAATTTTGGCTTTCAAAGCCGCGCGACCATGCCATTTCAGGTGGACGATTGTGTTGTAACCAACCATGGTTGGTTTTGACCGACTAGTCAAGTGTGTAGGCGGTCACATGGTGATTGTGTCGACATGCTCCGGGCCTTTTGAGTCTACATCTACACCCTCCATCTATACCTGCGAAGATGGATGGTTGAGACTATTTTGCGGCACATGTAATATGCCGCAAACCCTAATTTAGGGTTTTCCGTCCATAATGCTTGGTACGGACGGTTTCTTGGCAAGCAAAGGCCAATAGTCGACCATACGGGGTCGGCCGTGTGTATTCCATACTTGCTTGGGGGTGATGGAATTGATCTGGGGTCGTCCAATCATGCTTGTGGAGTTGGATGACTGCGATCAGATCATATCCGGACTGATATGGTCAGTGACGGATGCTCAATCGGGCTAGTATAACACACCGAGAGGGGCTCAATCGGGCTAGTATAACACACCGAGAGGGGCTCAATCGGGCTAGTATAACACACCGAGAGGGCTCGGGCTAGTATAACACACCGAGAATCAGCCTGTACGGGTATTTCGTACATGGTTTCATTATAGTGCTTGGAGGTTCGTGTTACTGCAGAAGAGTAACACTCGACTCGTCAAGCCACACCGATAATGAGTACGAAATACAAGGCTGATATGAAATTCACAGGAAGGGATTGTTGTTACATGCTCCAACCTCGGAGGAATTTCATGTATTCACAGAATGGGATTGTTGCTACATGCTCCATTCTTGGTGAATTAAGTGAGGAGTATCCATCACTTATAAACGGCTTTATCTTTTACAAGATGTCAGCGCATGATTTTTTGGTTACTTACAAATTTAACCTTAAAACGAAAATCCACCATCAACATTAAGTCCCCGCCTAGCATATAATGGTTAAACTATTGTGTGGTAGGCATGAGATGGTGACATACGAAAATGACCAAGCTAGAGTGAATACATATTTACCTCTGAGATAGTTTCACATTGTCGGGCGTTTCGGAACCTGCTCTGGTCTTGATTAAGGATGCGAAGGAAACGAGGACTTGATCCAGGTGAGTCGCTTTGGTTCCTCTTGTACATGTATGAGCTCGACCGCTCCTTCAGTGTACTTCCTTAGTTATACGGCCTTCCCCTCTGTATATTTGATAAGCCTTGTTGATTGTTATCCCGAATTAGTAGCCTTCATAGGTGGTAAGTAGAGACTTCTCTTCCTTAAGGGATTCTCACATGACTTGTGAGATTATAAAGAATCATCTCAACGTGGTCGTTTATTCTATATCCCAGTATCTCTCGAATGCTTTCTACGATTTTCGATTAGTTGATCGATAGTTTTGATGATCCTCTTTTTTTTGTGTGCTCATAACCTCTTCTCTCTGCAGATTATCATGGAAGACGGTAGACGCTCATTCTGTTGCTTCCCCGAGAAAGAAGTTTGAAGTTGACAAGCACGAAAAACATGCTCATGGAGAAGTGATGGCTAAGATCGATCTTCTCTTCGTGAAGTCGGCCGTGCTATACAGGGATGTCTATCTCCACCTTGCCTTCGTATTGTCGGAGGACGATATCTGTCTGCGCTTTCGGCTACAATTGACATGGAGGAGCGGCGGAGCGCGAGAAGCGAGCTGCAGACACTAGTAGAGCGCAAGGCGAGAGATTTGCGGCGCGGTTGAAGAGGCGGAGAGTTGAGCATGAACGACCCCCCGAATGAAGGCAAGTGTGATTACCCGGTTCGGGACGCGTGATAATCCTTGATTACGTACGGATTTAACCCGAACATTCGAAAGGCAATTTGCGTGGCCCCAAAGGTGTTGCTATGCCCTTTGATGCTCTCTGCTTGAAGATGTTGGGATGGAGTGCGGCTACACACAACAAGGTGGGATGCCCGAATGCGAGAAGTTGAGGAAGATCCGGAGGGAGTGCATCGACGGTGACGGAGTCGAGCGTGATGTGGGCGAGACCACCCTCTTGATGATTGAAATTTCTTTTGTTTTGTTTTTCTTTCCAAGTATATTCTCGTACTCGAACATCTTCCTTGTACTCGGTGGCGGCCGAGTTCAAGGTTTTCTTTGATTATTTGAATAAAGCTTTCCTTTATAATCCTTTGCCAAGATCAGAATCGAACCTTCTCGGGCGCAAGGGTGCGCCTTCATACATAATTCTTAGTGATAAAAGTTAGTTATACTGTAATGTAATATCCACGGACTGTGATGCGATATCTTCACGGGTTTTGTGGCGTATGGCTCAAATCATTTTCCCACACGTTCTATTTCCTTCTTCCCGTGAGATGTTTGCTTAGGGTTTCTTTTCTTGCTCCAGTGGGTGATTTAAGGCGACTCGGGGTTGGTGTTTTAGGAGTAAAGAGGTTCTCGAGATGAAAATAATGCTTCAATTGAAAATTGAAAATTGAAACCCTAGCTATGAATGCAAGTATTGCAATCATTTTCGGAGGGATTACAAATATGACATGAAATTATAAAAAGGAAACACGCTGGAAAATATAGCACAGCGTTTTAAGGTGTGTAGGATCTTTGGAAAGTGGTAGCATAAGTATCTTAAGTTCTAAGAAGGTTTGAGCCATCGTGAGTGGAATCATTATGCCCTCCGAGTTATCGGCGTTGATGAGCTTGCGGTAGCCACCTAGGATAACATCTTGCTACCAATGCACGGTTCATCTTCTCTTTTGGTGGGTGAGTCGGGTAGAGTGGTCATCTTCACCGTCATGTTTCCAACATCAATGTAGTTAAGCCTTCTGCCACTAGGTCTTGAATTCCAGAATGGGTTTGAGCGTGCATACACTTGGACCTTGGCCTTGTTGTCTTTGACCAAGACAATTATATGCTCTCGATAAAATGTTTGAAAGGGGCGGCTTCCCATTCACATCTCCCAGCCGGGGGTTGGTTTGTCGGTTGGAGCCGGTCCCTCAGACTTGTCGAATGAAGGGGCGGTAGTTTGCAAGGAGGGTTGTGTGATGAGACTTACTTGAGACCGGAACCTTTCGGTGTATGCGACGAGGCTCTTTCCGAGAAGTTGTGTCATATTGGCAGGTTGGTGCGGCAGCGGAGCGATCATCGGTAGTCCCAGTAGGCGTGTTGGAGACTCTTTCGGTATCGAAACCTGAGGACAGACTTCCCGGTATGGCTTTGTTGTCATGCGTCAGGCGCCACACTAGGATCATGTCGTAGTTGGGATGATCTTTGACTACATAGAACTTTGCTCGTGTTGAGGCATCTCCCATTTGACTTCAAGGTCGATGTATCCATACGCATCTCTAAGCTCTCCTCACGAATCTTTGACCACGGTTGGGTGACGCAGTAGCCTCTGGCCGAAATCTTTGCGCTCTCAAGGTCTTGACGATAATGATGTTAAATTCGGAAGCCGTATCGATCAACGCGTTATCAAACTCGACCGCCTCTCAAAACGAGTGACGGTTAGGATTCCCGAGTTCCTTTGCTCGCATCTTTCTCTGAAGGGATCGGTTCTTGGACCGACCCGGGATACGAGCGCCCGCCTCGACACAACGTGGTTGAGGGCGCAAATATGTCTTGACGCCCCTTGGAGAAATATAAGATTTCACACATGTGCTCCATCATAGATTGTACGGGTCTTGCGAACAGAGTCCCAATCATGCAGTTCACGATAGGTAGAGGATCTCATGAACACCTTTGTTTCCAAGTGGAGTTCCCCTTTGTCTCTACATTTTCCCCGAATATTTGTTTTGACTTTGTTGCGATCTTTGGTTGGATGATGGACGGAACCTGCAGTAGCAGCAAATGATCACGGATACGCTATTTCTTATCGGTCGGAGGACGCACGATAGGTGGTTTTCAGCATCATCTTGGATCCACGCTTCAAAGCTCTATCACTTCATTCATGGGAAAAGGAAAACCCATGTCTTTGGCGTCTTGTGCGAGTTTTATCTGTTCCTTTTCGAGACAAAGTCTTGTGTCTGTAGAGGATGTTCGCTTGGTTTGTTGTTCGGTTATCGAAACTTTCCTCTTTTCTCCTCAAACACCACACTCACGAGAAGGGCCGGTGTTGTATTGTTTGTTTGTGAGATGCACCTTCCTCGACTTTCACGCAAATCTTCACTTCGAACAACTCTAGTTCTTCTACAGTAGTCTTGGTGCGATTGATGGCGAACGTTTTGCGGCTTCGTGGAGTTGAGAGAATGTTTAGCCAGATTCTCTAACGGGCGCGGTATATGGGTATCATCCCATTGATGCATGATTCCACCAATTGCCGTTCGAGGTAACGTTCGGGTCGTGACAGTCCGGTGCTTGGTTACGAATCTTTTAACGAAGTCGTTGGGATGTTCATTGTTCGTGGAGAATTCTTCCAGTGTCTCGAAACGTGATTTGTTGGAACACGAAGAAATACTTCTGAGAAAGCAACGACCATCTCGCTCAATTGGATATCTTTGTTAGGCGCAATGTTGTTGTACCAGTGTATGCCCTCCCAGTGAGTGATTTTGAGAATTCTTTTAGGCGTAAAACATGATTATATTCATGTTCCCCCAAGGCTTCAAGAATCGAGAATGTGTTCCTGAGCATTACGATACCGTCGTAGGAGGGAGGCGGGAGAGGTGTAACCTCTTGGTAGAGGAATCCGTTGCACATCTTGAGGGTACGGCTAGCGGTGATGTTGGTGTACGTCTGTTCGGTCCCCTTTTCCTCGATTTTGGAGAAGTCGCTCTAGATCTTCACGCGTAATGAAGTTGGAAGATGGTCTCTCTCCCCTTGGCGCTGGGGAGCAACACGAGTTTCTTCATTCATGTAAGTCCCAGTGGAAACACTGCCTCGGGTGTATTGAATGCATCTCGCCGACTCCAACGGTTAGCTTGAATCTTGCGGCAATCGTTCGATCAAGGAGATTTTGAGGAAAGTGAGTACCTCTTTCGAGTTGCGGTGTACATATCATTTGAGTTTTAGCAAGAATTTCTTGTTTCTCCATCAAGTCTGCCAATGGTACTAGACCGGCCTTCCTCTTGTCTCCAGGCTCCTCGTCTGATGGAGGAGTGAAAGCCATTGCTCACGCACCACCGGAGGCGTTACGCTCGAAGAGATGCCGGGGATTTGCGAGGCCTACGCTCTGCGTGATGGGAGGTGTTACACCTCGGGATGTCTCTGCTCCGCTAGTGTTGGTGATAGAAGTGACGGCTCCATGAGATGTATTGGCTGACTGTAGCTCCACCTGACGGGTATCAACAGGAGAGTGTCATCCATGCTTTGCTCCATCGAAGTTGATTCTTGATCCCACCTCGGTTCACACCATCTTGGAATGAATTCTTTGATTGAATTGGTTCTAAGATCTACCCTTTAGAAATTGATGAAATTGAATCGGATTTCAAAGAAATTGATTTTACGACAAGAGATTAATCTCCCCTTTGCTGTGGTCACAATTGTTGATGGGTGAAAACTACTCTGCGAGAATTTGGTAATTTGGGGTGTGGATGAGGGAATGAATCTAAACCTTAAACAAATGCCTTTAGCGGTGAGTGCTTGTAGATTAGAGAGATCAATCGTGCAAGTCCAAACTAAGAAATGGCGTTCCGGACTTGTTTCGGTCACAAAATGAAGGAGATGGGGTTGATCTTAGGGAGGGAAGCCGAAGAAGGTGTTGAGATTGTGAAGGTGTTGGCTTGCTGGCGACTTATGTGAGAAAGATGAGCAAGGCTTACCAATGTCTAAGCATGCTGAGTGTTTGAACACGGTTTGTATTAACACTTGGTTTTACTGTCGTCTAAACTTGTGTTGTTCTCCGTTATTCCTTATTGTGTTTAAACAGGCGGACCCTATTTACATGGTCATTGAGCCTCATCGCGTTTCTCGTGGGAAGTGGAGGTAGTGGAATGATGGAGTAGTGGAGTTGTGTGTCGGTAACATACGACCGGCCTTGCCCACTTTTCCAGTTCATCTCTAAATAGTCCATGACTCCTAATACGTTCTTGTGATGAGCGCGTTGCTGGCTTACGCAGTAAACCGCTGCACTAACACCCTGTCAAGTATCCCAGTTGTGACATGATTGATGCTCCCAGGAATGTGGATCGTGGATCCTGAGATAGCATGTAATACACCGAATAACGCGTTATTCGGAAAGTCGTATACTTGTGAAGTATCGTGTGTATTTGTACGAGACCAGTGACACAACGGTGTGGTAAAGAGATGGGTAATGACTCCTCACCAACCAAATAACTCCGACGGGTTGTATAAACTGCTTGGTGAAGCTCGGACGGATGAGATGATGTTTGAGACACTCTATCCGCATTGATGAAATTAGGGTTTTAAAAAGAGCGCAAGCATCGCTCTGCTAGTTCGAAACCAAGCATGGGAAGGGTTTTGAAGAGGGCCAGACCGGGCATGTGTGTAGACAACAGCGGTGTGCACGTCCGTACTTCACTTTCCCAAAAGGCGCGATCTAACGCCAATTTGGACCCAAAGAAAGTTGAGTGGTTGAGAGATCGATTTACGATAGGAGTTTGATGCTCGTAAGGAGTCGCACCATACCCTTTTTCGGCGTGTTTTCGAGATGACTGACTTGGTCTGTCTTGGCGGTTGGTTTGGTGTGTAGACAGTGGGTGATGTTCACGCCTATGTCTTACCGTCTTCATGAAACGTGGATCTAAGCCACCCACCCGTCGGTGAAGTTGGTGGGTCTAGATGATTTGCAATTTGGGAAGTGTAGCCACGCATGTTTGGCGGGCGTTTTGATCGCCAGGCATGATATGCCTTGGGCAGAAGCTAGCATGGAGAGGTAGATGGGCCCACGGTGGTCATCTTTGTTGTAATAGGACCTGCTCGATTTGATCCGTGACCCTCCGTTAGCCGGAGAAGATGGACGCGCGTGATGGCTCAACAATTTTGGCTTTCAAAGCCGCGACCATGCCATTTCGAATTGGACGATTGTGTTGTAACCAACCATGGTTGGTTTTAGCGGTAGTCGAAGTGTGTAAAAACGATCACATGGTGATTGTGTTGACATGCTCACAGGGCCTTTGGTCTACGTCTACACCCTCCCATCTATACCGCGAAGATGGATGGTTGAGGACTGCTTTTCACGGCACATGTAATATGCCAAAACCTTATTTAAAAGTTTCCGTCCATAATGCTTGGTACGAGACGGTTTCTTGGCAAACAAAAGGCCAATAGTCGGCCATGCATGGCCTGTGTGTATTCCATATTTGCTTTGGGGGTGATGGAATTGATCTGGGGTCGCCCAATCATGCTTGTGGAGTTGGATGATCTGCGATCGGATCATATCCGGACCGTATGGTCGGTCTTGGGATGCTTTCCAATCCCGGGCTAGTATAACACGCAAGAGGCCTCGATCGGGCTGGTATAACACACCGAGAGGCTCGATCGGGCTAGTAACACCCCGAGAGGGCTCGGGCTAGTATAACACCGAGAATCGGCCAGACGGGTATTTCGTACATGGTTTCATTATAGTGCTTGGAGGTTAGTGTTCTTTCTGAAGAGTAACACTCGATCGTCATGCCACAACGATAATGAGTACGGGAAATACAAGGCTGATATGAAATTCACGGGGAAGGGATTGTTGTTACATGCTCCAACTGGAGGAATTTCATGTATTCACGAGAAATGGGATTGTTGCTACATGCTCCATTCTTGGTGAATTAAGTGAGAGTATCAGGTCACTTATAAACGGCTTTATCTTTTACAAGATGTCAGTAGCATGATTTTTTGGTTACTTACAAATTTA
>JAJJWW010001513.1:0-177262 GCA_023531295.1 Papaver armeniacum | reverse complement strand
CCCAACCGCTCTGATCTGCCGGTCCTATTTCCAAACGGTTACCCAAACCGACCATGAAGTCCTGTACCTGTTTGCTCCTGTGTACCTGTCGGGTATTAAAAAACTATAAAGAAAATCTTAAAACTTAATTTCTTCTATTTAATTTGAATCTAAATTATTTTATAAAAATTTATTATTATTTCTTTATTAATGTAATAAATAAAGACTAAATTTAAGAAAAATATGAAAAATGGAAAAAAAAAATCAAAGCCCAAACAAGCAAAATACCCATAATTTTGCCTAAAAATATGAATGAAAGAATAACCGGTACTCCGGGACGGGTATTACCCGCTTGGACCCGCTAACATTCCTGGTCCACCTGCAATTACCCATCATGGTCCTGTTAATGGGTCCAATAAGACCTGCAACTGACCAAACTACGGTCCTGGTCGCAATGGGTAATGGGTACCTATTGACAGCCCTAATTGAAAGGTGTATGTGGTATTGAATTTAGAATTCGCTTATTTCCTAAGAGAAAAATATCGCTAAATGTACTCCTGACTCGACAATTTGACCAGGTCAAGGTCGACCGATAGTAATTTTTTTGTCACATAAAAGTTCAGTAATCTCTAAGCCGTTACAATCTGCCACGTAGCAACGGGCCACAAGCCGCATAATCTGCCACTTAAGAACGGCTCGCGACAACGTTACGAATAAATAAGATATAAAAAAAAAATCGTAATCTGGGCCGAAAGTTGTTACCACGTGGAAAATTCATAACGGCTCAGAAGCCAGACGAAGGCCGCATAACCAAAATTAACGGCCACAAAGCCGTTACAAAAAAATTGTAACACCCACTTCGCAAATGTGCAAGAGCAGTTACAACCCCTTTTAGTAACGACTTGGTTCGCTCTAATCCTAGAATTTGGTGTGTTGGGAAGATGGTTCGTACGCCGAGATATGTGTAAGCATCCGCACACATAGTGGAACCCGAAAATCAAACACATAGTTTCAAGCAGGTAATCCCATAAATCAATTTTTTTCTTCCAACCCGGCTGAGATTTCTTCAAAGAATATCAAGATTGATGTATGTATTACTACAATTATAAAAATAAATATTTTCACAAATAGTTGGCAACACTTGACTTTTCGTCTTCATTAGAATCATAGTTATCGACATTTCATCAAGAGTTGCAACTAGACCTTTGTTCCTAAAGGTATTTTTTACGATTTGACACTCATTTGCAAAATGACCAAAACCTTTATACTTAAAGCATCAGGGAGATATCCTCGGGCACCGCTCAATATCCCCGTTTTTGAGGAACACGATTTGAGGTTTAATCATGACTTAGGTTTATCTCTCGAGAACCGTTTACTTCTCTTCATAAGAAGATCTCTAAACTGCCTCGTGATCAAAGAGGACCGACTTGTCAAGACCTTCATCCGATGAATCAACCTCGTAAAGATCATCTTCGCAGACGCAAACACTTTTACTTTCACAAGTAATTTAGTGTTCTTTGAGAGCTAAAGCAACATCCTTTTCCGGATTTGGATGCATGCTCATGATCAAAGATCTTTAATTCAACTGTGAGTATTTCGGAAAGAGCTGCAAGGCTATTTCCCTCAACGATGACATTCTTCTGAATCATATCTAGATGGCAAATGATCTCGAGAATTTTCATCACAATGTCCTTTTCAGAATAGTCTTACCTAATGCAAAAGATGCATTAACATTTTCGTATTAATTTCTGATTAAACTCATCAAATGAATCTTCATCCGCCATACAAAGGTTTTCCAATCGAATTTAGGTTTTGAAGCCTAATTTCTCACATGTATTCCCTTCAAATACTTCGCTCCTACGATATCCCAAGCATCTTTAGAATTTGTGTAAAGTAGTCACATGATGTCGGAGTCAGGGGTAATGGCATGGATGATAGCATTCAACTGGTCAATTTTTCTTTTTGGCAAATATTAATCTCAAGAAGATCATATTTACTAATATCCTTCGAATCGCTATCTAGCCTACTATAACTTCCGAGGATCATAGCCATTAACCACATAAAACACATGATTGAAAATCACACTTGAAGAAAGGCACGATATCAATTTTCCACCATAAGTAATTTGAGCCATCGAAGACTAGTGGTACGTTTATGGAGATAACCCTTCGTCCATATTAAGATTGCTACAAACACAAAACTTACTAGGTGTTTAAAAGTGTTTGCTCGCTTCCGATACCAATTGAAAAGCGAGGTCTAATAAACACACCCAATATTTCATTTGGCAATATGAATAGACAAACTCCAATATACTTTCAAGAGAATCAACTTGACAGTCAGACTAAAATATCGAAAAGTATATCAAACAGTCTATATCTCAATTTCTCAATTCAATCTGCAATCAACAAAGGAATTTGCGAGCCTTACTGAATAAGAGAAATAACTTGAACTACATTCTCAAAGACCAATGTTCAAGTGTCAATCAATTTATATCAATAACCAAAGGTCAATTATCTAATTGATTGATCTTAACACACAAGCTGTGATATTTCTATTATATAAAAATATAATGGAAAAGAAATAAATACGTACACTGTAACTTTCTAACGAGGAAAACCGAAAATGCATAAAAATCATGGGACGGAATGAACACTACACTAGCCGCTTGATCCTACTAATCAACTCTCATTGAAGATCCTCATCAAGGTACATCGATCAAGGCCCCTACGTCTCTCGAACCCAAGCAGATTCTACGCACTTGATTCCCTTAGCTGATCTCACCTACAACCAAGAGTAGCTACGACCCAAAGTCGAAGACTTGATAAACAAATCTGTCTCACACAAGTAAAAGTCTATCGAATAGATAAACTGCCTCCCATAAAAATACTCTACGAGTTTTGTTACATGAACCAATTGATAAAACCAAATTTATATTCCCGAAGAACAACCTAGTATTATCAATCACCACAATAATCTTAATCGTATGGTAGCTTAACAAGATATTGTGAATCACAAACGATGAGGACGAAGATGTTTGTGACTACTTTTAATCTAGCCTATCCGAGATAAATCACAAAACAAATCTTAGCAAAGATAATACTCAATCACGATAGTATAAGTAAGATCGTAACACGCAACTACAAAGAAAATAGTCAGGTATGGCTTCACAATCACAATGAAGTCTTCAAGTCGCTAACCACATGTTCTGAAAAAACCTAAGGTTAAAGGAGAATCGACTTCTAATTTAACTAGTATCACATAGAGGGGGATTAGGTTTCCATACAGAGTTATCCTTTTATAGTTTTAAATCGGTGTTTGCAATCTAAGTTACCTTGGTAACAAAGCATTCAATATTCGATTAGGTGAGAAACTCTGATTAGATGCAAGATAATATCTTTCAGCCATTAGATTGAACTTAGCTTGTTATACACATAATGAAATGTACCTTTATTTAGGTTTAGTAACTATACCTAAGCGTGTACACAAGTTGGCTATAACATGGTAGTTAACCGATGATGGCTATATGGACATTCTCATATCAACCTTATTCATCTTAACCCAACTAGTTCAAATAACTCAAATGAAACTAGTTATAGAAGTTCTAAATCATGCTATATTCTCATAGAAGTATACAAGAACACAATTGAAGCAAAATAGGTTTGCTTCACTTGAATCAATTCATGAACATTATAGCCACGGTTTGCAAAGAATGCATTCCGTATTATACAAATGTATTAGTTCATGTCACAACCGATTTTAGAACTTTAACCACTCAAGTATGCAAACGGGTATGGATACTTAAGTAAGTATGCATACTATGGTTCCAGACATGGATTACATATATGCAAAAGTGCATAACATGTTTATAATCCAATGTTGGTTAAGTGTTCTAAACTCTATTTCAATCATTGAAACTTTCTTAGAGGATGACAATAGCCGTTTTCACACACTATTAGCATCAAAGTAATTTTCAAGTTATTGAAATAATCATAACGAAATATTCCAAGTCTACACCAAATGATTGTATCACACAAACCATGTAAGATGTTACTCGTCGATTTTCACATGACCATCTTTTGACTTTCGTCAAGAATATAATATGAACCTGGTTGAAGCGAAAGCTTACCAACACATATTTCGAGAAATATGTGAGCGATTTAAACTCAGATCGAAATATCAAATGTGCATAGTAGAAAACTATATAGCACTACGACTTATGTCTCAATATAGGAGATAGAGTAGAATAGACTTTCCAAGTGGTAGATGAGTTTCAGTCTCCACATACCTTTTATTGATGAAGTTCCACAAGATCTCCTTAGTAGTTCTTCATCTTCAATTCATGAACGCCGTGAAGTCTAATGCTCAACTACACAATCTATCCTAGTCCGAGACATCTATAAGTAGACTAGAAATCAAGAATTATAGTTTTGATCACTAACATTGACAAACAAGCCTGAGATTGCAACGCTTAAGAGTTCGACCGAGCAGTGCTCTAACACAACATACTTCAAATTTAGTTTTTTCTTGCTTGAAAATTTTTCTGAAAATGAGAAATTTTGTAGCATGATTTGGGCTAAGTTAAACACGTTCTGTTACAAGAACTGAGGAATATGTAACCGAAATTATCTACAAATATAGTTTGACAAATGTTTATGAAGACACGGGTAGCGGAACATAGTTTTAGTGGAGTTTTATCTTTCATAGAAAAGTTTGTTAGGAGAAAAATATTGCAACGTAACAGAACTCAATATATAGGTTTTCAAAGAAAAATTCGGTAAGGGGAAAAAAACAACGACATAATCGAACTCAATATATACAAAGAAAAGTTCGGTTATGAGGAAAAAAATTGCAACATAACTGAACTTTTGTCTAAAAGTTCGGCTAGGAAATTAAAAGCTCGGCTAGGAATGTTTTTGTGAAATAGTCGAACTGTTCTTCATTTCCAGAAGGTTCGGTTAGTTCCACGAAAACAATTCACGAAATTCTTAGCCGAACTTCTCTCTGCAACTTAAATATTTAAACTACTCACTCAATTTATAAATCACAAATGTATAAAGAAGACGTATGTCAATCGGAAAGTACTTCTACTATACAAATTTCTAAAATCCGGATTTAAAACGACTTTGCAAATAGAAGAGAAAACAAGAGGATAAGAGAAGAGTTGAAAATGAAATTTGGTTAGTAGAAAAATTGTGTTCTTGTGTTTATGAATTGATGAAATTCAATGTCGGAACTAAATTCCGGCATGCTCGATATAAATCTATTAATGCCGGTAGTCAATTGAAAAAAAAAATCAATTTTGTGAATACTTTTCTTCATGTGCCGGCATAGAAATTTAGGATGAAGACCACACCAGAAGTGAGTTCCGGCATAGTTATTTAGGATGAAGACCACGCCTGGAAGTGATGAAGAACATGTCGGAAATTATGAAGACCATGCCTAAGTGATGAAATTCAATGCCGGAACTAAATGCCGGCATGCTCGATATAAATCTATCAATGCCGGTAGTTAAGTGAAAAAAATCAATTTTTTGGATACTTTTCATCATGTTCCTAAGATAGAAATTTAAGCAAAAACCATGCCGGAACTACTTCCGGCATGCTCGAAAATCAGATAACTATGCCGGAAGTAGACTGATTAAAACCAGAAAAAATAGGTTTTGAAGATCAAAACCTGACAAATTTTGTAACGAGAAGTATCTTAACAAATGCACTCTTAACCTGCAGTAATTTATCGTGAATGTGGTGAATCGATGACATGGGGGCCGAGATATTAATTCCCTGCAAAATGTGTAAACCTCCTGCCAAACACCGGTATGTTGAGCCAAGAACCATTCGTTTCATGGTTTCCGTTGTCTTTTCGTACTAACAACGCACTTGAATTTTGTTGCTGGGAATATCGTGTTGCAATTGTCTATCTTTGACTTTGACTTACTTGAGGCTACCTACAACAGTTAGAGTATACGAGTGCGATTTACTTGTCATAATAATGATGCATGTTGTATTTTGCAGGATTTCCTAGCTACATCGATTTTTCTGATGCCCAAGCTTTCAACAAAGAAAGCATGCAAAGGATATAATGAACTAGCTCTATTTCATCAGAAAGGGTGGAGAACAAAGGAGCTTCAAGTTTTGTAAGTTCCATGTATTCAAGTTTTGTAGGCAGTTAGTAAGTTTGTATTTGTTCCCTTAGAAATTTGGAATCTTCCATGTATTCCTTTAGAAATTTGATACTTAAAAAAAAAAAAAAATGGTACTTAGAGAAATTTCAGTTCTTTTTGTTATATGAACCTGAGATGAATTGAATGAATGTGATTATGAATTGAATGAATGTGATTATGAATTGAATGAATGTTCTTTTGCATAGATTGAAGAAATTATTGTTGAGTGTGGTTATGAATGTATTGAAAGTAGGGTTGTCAATGGGTCCGGGTCCTCCCGGGTATCACTAGACCCGGATCCCGCTTATAAAGGTCGGGTCCGGTTCCTAACGGTTCCGGGTCCGGTTCCTAAATTTGTGGACCCAGAACCGAACCCGTTTAAAGTCCCGGGTACCCGTTGGGTATTAAAAAAACTATAAAGAAAATCTTAAAAACTTAATTTCTTTCTCTTTTTAACTTGAATCTAAATTATTTTTATAAAAATTTATTATTATTTCTTTATTAATGTACTAAATAAATACTAAATGTAAGAAAAATATGAAAAATGGAAAAAAAATCAAAGCCCAAACAAGCAAAATACCCATAATTTTTCTAAAATTATTAATGAAAGAATAAATAACTGGGTACCCGACGGGTATTACCCGTTTAAACCCGTTAACATTCGGGTCCAATCGGGTAATTACCCATCGGGTCCTAAGTTTCTAATGGGTCCAACTTTAAGACCCAGAACCAGACCCGAAACTAGCGGGTCCGGTTCCGGTTCCGGGCAATGGGTAATGGGTACCCATTGACATCCCTAATTGAAAGGTGTATGCAGGGTATTGAATTTAGAATTCCGGCTTATTTCCGGCAGAAAAATTACTGCCAGTCAGCCTTGACCTGGACAAATTTTGACCAGGTCAAGGTTGACCGACAGTAATTTTTTTGCTGTTACAAAAAAGTTCATAACGGCTCTAAGCTGTTACAATCTGCCACGTAGTAACGGCTACAAGCTGTTACAACTTGCCACGTAGTAACGGCTCGTCAACGTTACGACAGCGTTATTACAAAAAAAAAAATCGTAACGGCCTGGAGTTGTTACCACGTGGAAAATTCGTAACGGCTCGTAGTTGTACGAAGGCCGTTACAACCAAAATTCGTAACGGCCACAAAGCCGTTACAAAAAAATTGTAACACCCACTTTTGCAACAGGCAAGAGCCGTTACAACCCCTTTAAGTAACGGCTTGGTTCTGCTTCTAATCCTAGAATTTGGTGTAGTGGGAAGATGGTTCAGACGCCAGAGATATGTAAGCATCCAGACACATAGTGGAACCTGAAAAATCAGACACATAGTTTCCAGCAGAACCAGATAAATCAATTTTTTTCTTCCAAATCGGTTGAGATTTCTTCTGAAAGAATATCAAGATTGATGTATGTATTACTACAATTATCAAAATCAATATTTTCACAAAGAAGTGCAACACTTGACTTTTCGTCTTCATTAGAATCATAGTTATCAGACATTTCATCAAGAGTTGCAACTAGACCTTTGTTCCCAGTGTATTTTTTTACGATTTGGACACTCATTTGCAAAATGACCAAAACCTTTATACTTAAAGCACTGCGGCATATCCTCGTCATCAGTTTCGTCAATATCCCTATTTTTAGGAGGAACACGATTATGAGGTTTAACTGATGACTTAGGTTTATCTCTGGAGAACCGTTTACTTCTCTTCAAAAGAAGATCTCTAAAATGTCTTGTGATCAAAGAGACTGATTTGTCAAGATCTTCATCTGATGAATCAACCTCAGAAAGATCATCTTCAGAGACGCAAACACTTTTACTTTTGTCAAGTAATTTAGTGTTCTTTTGAGCTTTGAAAGCAACATCCTTTCCGGATTTGGATGCATGCTCATGATCAAAGATCTTTAATTTCTCAACCAGAGTATTTCTGGAAAGAGTTGCAAGGTTATTTACCTCAACGATGACATGCTTCTTAGAATCATATCTAGATGGCAATGATCTGAGAATTTTCATCACAATGTCCTTTTCAGGAATAGTCTTACCCAATGCAAAAGATGCATTAACATTTTCTTTCACTTTGTGATTAAACTCATCAAATGAATCTTCATCTGCCATACAAAGGTTTTCCCAATCAGAATTTAGGTTTTGAAGCCTAGTTTCCTTTTCATAGGTATTCCCTTCAAATACGGTTCCTAAGATATCCCAAGCATCTTTAGAATTTGTGTAAAGTAGTCACATGATGCTGGAGCTCAGGGGTAATGGCATGGATGATAGCATTCAATCCGTCAGAATTTTTCTTTGCAGCAAGAATCTCGGCAGCATCATATTTACTAATATCCATTGGAATCGTTACCTAGCCTACTATAACTTCCGGAGGATCATAGCCATTAACCACATAAACACATGATTGAAAATCACACGCTTGAAAAAAAAGGCACGCATATCAATTTTCCACCATAAGTAATTTGAGCCATCGAAGACTAGTGGTACGTTTATGGAGATAACCCTTCTGTCCATATTAAGATTGCTACAAACACAAACTTATTAGGTGTTTAAAAGTGTTTGCATGCTCTGATACCAATTGAAAAAGCGGGGGTCTAACAACCACACCCAATATTTCATTCGGCAATATGAATAGACAAACTCCAATATACTTTCAAGAGAATCAACTGGACAGTCAGACTAAATATATCGAAAAGTATATCAAACAGTTTATATCTCAATTTCTCAATTCAATCTGCAATCAACAAAGGAATTTGTGAGCTCGGTTGAATAAGAGAAATAACTTGAACGGTACCAAAGACCAATGTTCAAGTGTCAATCAATTTATATCAACAGCCAAAGGTTGGATTATCTAATTGATTGATCTTAACACACAAGCTGTGATATTTCTATTATATAAAAAAATATAATGCGGAAAAGAAATAACACAGACACCAGAATTTTGTTAACGAGGAAAACCGAAAATGCATAAAAATCATGGGACCTAGTCCAGCTTTGAACACCACACTATATTAAGCCGCTACAGACACTAGCCTACTACCAATGAACTTCAGAATGGAATGTAGTTGATCCCTAATCAATCTCACACTGATCAAGGTACAGTTGCGCTTCCTACATCTCTGAACCCCAGCAGGATTCTACGCACTTGATTCCCTTAGCTGATCTCACCCACAACCAAGAGTAGCTACGACCCAAAGTCGAAGACTTGATAAAAAAATCTGTCTCACACAGAAAAGTATATTGGAATAGATAAATCTGTCTCCCATAAAAATACCTACGAGTTTTGTTACATGAACCAATTGATAAACAAAACTTATATTCCCGAATAACAACCTAGTATTATCAATCACCTCACAATAATCTTAATCGTATGGTAGCGAAACAAGATATTGTGGAATCACAAACGATGAGACGAAGATGTTTGTGACTACTTTTAATCTAGCCTATCGGAGATAAATCACAAGCAAATCTTAACAAAGATAATACTCAATCACGATAGTATAAGTAAGATCAGAACACGCAACTACAAAGAAAATAGTTGGGTATGGCTTCACAATCACAATGAAGTCTTCAAGTCGTTAACCTATAGGGTTTCGTGAAAAACCTAGGGTTAAAGGAGAATTGACTCTAGTCGCAACTAGTATCACATAGGAGGTGTGGGGATTAGGTTTCCCAGTTGCTAGAGTTATCCTTTTTATAGTTTTTAAATCAGTGTTTGCAATCTAAGTTACCTTGGTAACAAAGCATTCAATATTCACCGTTAGGTGAAAACCTGATTAGATGCAAGATAATATCTTTCAACCGTTAGATCGAACTTAGCTTGTTATACACAAATGAAATGTACCTTCATTTAGGTTTAGTAACTATACCTAAACGTGTACACCAAGTTGGCTAAACAGTAGTTAACCGATGATGGCTATATGAACACTCTCATATCAACCTTATTCATCTTAACCACAACTAGTTCAAATAACTCAAATGAAACTAGTTATAAAGTTGTTTAACTGCTATATTCTCATAGAAGTATACAAGAACACAATTGAAGCAAAATCGGTTTGATTCACTTGAATCAATTCATGAACATTATAGCCACGGTTTGCAAAGAATGCATTCCTTATTATACAAATGTATTAGTTCATGTCATAACCGATTTTAGAACTTTAACCACTCAAGTATGCAAACGGGTACGGATACTTAAGTAGCCGGACCAAGATTGCTTTTCGCCAGTATGCGAATAAGTACGCATACCTCCAATCCCAGCAGAAAATCACGGACAAGAACCGTACGCCAGTACGCGTACGGGTACGTGTACTTAGGTTCCTGGATTTCACAAACCAACAGGTACGCATACGAGTATGCATACTATGGTTCCGGACATGGATTACATATATGCAAAAGTGCATAACATGTTTATATTGCAACATAACAGAACTCAATATATAGTTTTAGTGGAGTTTTATCTTTCATAGAAAAGTTCGTTAGGAGAAAAATATTGCAACGTAACAGAACTCTATATATAGGTTTTCAAAGAAAAATTCGGTAAGGGGAAAAAAACAACAACATAATCGAACTCAATATATACAAAGGAAAGTTCGGTTATGAGGAAAAAAATTACAACATAACTGAACTTTTGTCTAAAAGTTCGGCTAGGAAATTAAAAGCTCGGCTAGGAATGTTTTTGCGAAATAGCCGAATTGTTCTTCATTTCCAGAAGGTTCGGTAAGTTCCACGTAAAAAATTCACAAAATTCTTAGCAGAACTTCTCTCTGCAACTTAAATATTTATACTACTCACTCAATTTATAAATCACAAATGTATAAAGAAGACGTAGGTCAGTCGGAAAGTACTTCTACTATACAAATTTCTAAAATCCGTATTTAAAACGACTTTGCAAATAGAAGAGAAAATAAGAGGATAAGAGAAGAGTTTAAAATGAAATTTGGTTAGTAGAAAAATTGTGTTCTTGTGTTTATGAATAAGACTTTTAATTAAGTTAGTAGGTATCGGAAAGAGGTTATTAGGTTAGTTATAAATTAAAAATTAAACAAGAATAAAGGATAAGTTATTCATTTTCTAACTTTAGGACACCCTTATAATTGCAGAGAAAGTGGTTTAAGTACATCATGGTCCAAAAAAAAAAAAAAAAAAAAGACATGGTCCCCAAAAATTGTTCTCAAGGTGGGCCATACAATATTATATTTTTGTTAAAATAGCCGAAAGGCCGGTTGCCCATTGAGCTAGCACACGCATAATAAAATACCCGATTCTTTCAGTGACGAAATTTAAGAACACGCAATTGGGGGATATAGAAACTAATTGGGGGATATGAATTACTTCCCCCAACCCATGGTGTGTGCTAAGGGGTGACTTTTGGGGGCGAAAATACTAAAACACCCTTCCCTCAAAATAAAAATCAAAAAACAAAATTATATTCCCCATTTCCATCTCCACTTCTTATTAATCTTTTTAGGGTTAAAACTTTGAAACCCAAATGTTCCCCATTCTCTTTCAAATTCTAAATTTTCCCATTTCCTTTCAAATTCTCTTCTCCTTCTCTACCGGAAGTGATGAAGAACATGTCGGAAATGATAAAGAACATGCCGGAAATGATGAAGAACACGCCGGAAGTGATGAAGACCATGCCGGAAGTGATGAAGAACATGTCGGAAATGATGAAGGTCACGCCGGAAGTGATGAAGACCATGCCGGAATTGATGAAATTCAATGCCGGAACTAAAAACCGGCATGCTCGATATAAATCTATTAATGCCGGTAGTCAATTGAAAAAAAAATCAATTTTGTGAATACTTTTCTTCATGTGCCGGCATAGAAATTTAGGATGAAGACCACACCGGAAGTGAGTTCCGGCATAGTTATTTAGGATGAAGACCACGCCCGAAGTGATGAAGAACATGTCGGAAATGATGAAGACCATGCCGGAAGTGATGAAATTCAATGGCGGAACTAAATGCCGGCATGCTCGATATAAATCTATCAATTCCGGTAGTTAAGTGAAAAAAAATCAATTTTCTGGATACTTTTCATCATGTTCCGGCATATAAATTTAAGCAAAAATCGAAAATCAGATAACTGTGCCGGAAGTAGACTGATTAAAACCAGAAAAAATAGGTTTTGAAGATCAAAACCTGAAATTTTTTGTAACGAGAAGTATCTTAACAGTTGCACTCTGCAACTGCAGGTAATTTATCAGGAATGTGGTGAATCTGATGACATGGGGGCCGAGATATTAATTCCCTGCAAAATGTGTAAACCTCCTGCCAAACACCGGTATGTTGAGCCAAGAACCATTCGTTTCATGGTTTCCGTTGTCTTTTCGTACTAACGCCGCACTTGAATTTTGTTGCTGGGAATATCGTGTTGCAATTGTCTATCTTTGACTTTGACTTACTTGAGGCTACCTACAACAGTTAGATTATACGAGTGCTATTTACTTGTCATAATAATGCTGCATGTTGTATTTTGCAGGATTTCCTAGCTACATCGATTTTTCTGATGCCCAAGCTTTCAACAAAGAAAGCATGCAAAGGATATAATGAACTAGCCCTATTTCATCAGAAAGGGTGGAGAACAAAGGAGCTTCAAGATTTGTAAGTTCCATGTATTCAAGTTTTGTAGGCAGTTAGTAAGTTTGTATTTGTTCCCTTAGAAATTTGGAATCTTCCATGTATTCCTTTAGAAATTTGATACTTAACAAAAAAAAAAAAATGGTACTTAGAGAAATTTCAGTTCTTTTTGTTATATGAACCTGAGATGAATTGAATGAATGTGATTATGAATTGACTGAATGCTCTTTTGCATAGATTGAAGAAATTGTTGTTGAGTGTGGTTATGAATGTATTGAAAGTAGGGCTGTCAATGGGTCCAGATCCTCCCGGGTATCACTAGACACGGACCCTGCTTATAAAGGTCAGGTCCGGTTCCTAACGGTTTCGAGTCCGGTTCCTAAATTTGTGGACCCAGAACCGGACCCGTTTAAAGTCGCGGGTACCCGTCGGTTCCGGGTACCCGTTGGGTATTAAAAAAACTATAAAGAAAATCTTAAAAACTTAATTTCTTTCTCTTTTTAACTTGAATCTAAATTATTTTTATAAAAATTTATTATTATTTCTTTATTAATGTACTAAATAAAGACTAAATGTAAGAAAAATATGAAAAATGGAAAAAAAATCAAAGCCCAAACAAGCAAAATACCCATATTTTTCCTAAAAATATGAATGAAAGAATAAATAACCGGGTGCCCATAACCGCGAGTACCCAACGGGTATTACCCGTTTGGACCCGTTAACATTCGGGTCCAATCGGGTAATTACCCATCGGGTCCTAAGTTGCTAATGGGTCCAACTTTAAGACCCAGAACCAGACCCGAAACTAGCGGGTCCGGTTCCGATTCCGGGCAATGGGTAATGGGTACCCATTGACAGCCCTAATTGAAAGGTGTATGCAGGGTATTGAATTTAGAATTCCGGCAGAAAAATTACTACAAGTCAGCCTTGACCTGGATAAATTTTTACCAGGTCAAGGTTGACCGACAGTAATTTTTTTGTCATTACAAAAAGTTAAATACTCCTCTAAGTCATTACAATCGCCACGTAATAACGGCTACAAGTCACACAACTTGCCACGTAGTAACGGCTCGTCAACGTTACGACATCGTTATTACAAAAAAAAAATCGTAACGGCCCGGAGTTGTTACCACGTGGAAAATTCGTAACGGCTCGTAGTTGTTACGAAGGCCGTTACAACCAAAATTCGTAACGGCCACAAAGCCGTTACAAAATAAATGTAACACCCACTTTTGCAACAGGCAAGAGCCGTTACAACCCGGTTTAGTAACGACTTGGTTCTGCTTCTAATCCCAGAATTTGGTGTAGTGGGAAGATGGTTCAGACGCCAGAGATATGTAAGCATCCAGACACATAGTGGAACCTGAAAAATCAAACACATAGTTTCCAGCAGAACCAGATAAATCAATTTTTTTCTTCCAAATCGGTTGAGATTTCTTCTGAAAGAATATCAAGATTGATGTATGTATTACTACAATTATAAAAATAAATATTTTCACAAAGAAGTGCAACACTTGACTTTTCGTCTTCATTAGAATCATAGTTATCAGACATTTCATCAAGAGTTGCAAATAGACCTTTGTTCCCAGTGTATTTTTTTACGATTTGGACACTCATTTGCAAAATGACCAAAATCTTTATACTTAAAGCACTGTGGCATATCCTCGTCATCAGTTTCGTCAATATCCCTGTTTTTAGGAGGAACACGATTATGAGGTTTAACTGATGACTTAGGTTTATCTCTGGAGAACCGTTTACTTCTCTTCAAAAGAAGATCTCTAAATTGTCTTGTGATCAAAGAGACTGACTTGTCAAGATCTTCATCTGATGAATCAACCTCAGAAAGATCATCTTCAGAGACGCAAACACTTTTACTTTTGTCAAGTAATTTAGTGTTCTTTTGAGCTTTGAAAGCAACATCCTTTCCGGATTTGGATGCATGCTCATGATCAAAGATCTTTAATTTCTCAACCAGAGTATTTATGGAAAGAGTTTCAAGGTTATTTCCCTCAACGATGACATGCTTCTTAGAATCATATCTAGATGGCAATGATCTGAGAATTTTCATCACAATGTCCTTTTCAGGAATAGTCTTACCCAATGCAAAAGATGCATTAACATTTTCAGACACTTTGTGATTAAACTCATCAAATGAATCTTCATCTGCCATACAAAGGTTTTCCCAATCAGAATTTAGGTTTTGAAGCCTAGTTTCCTTTTCATAGGTATTGCCTTCAAATACGGTTCCTAAGATATCCCAAGCATCTTTAGAATTTGTGTAAATTAGTCACATGATGCTGGAACTCAGGGGTGATGGCATGGATGATAGCATTCAATCCGTCAGAATTTTTCTTTGCAGCAAGAATCTCGGCAGCATCCTATTTACTAATTCCGAATTCACCCTCCTTGTGTAAGAAGGAATATATTAGATCTAAAATCAATTATTTCATTTCTGCCTTTCTTTTCTCTCGATCTCTTCGACAACAACCACCATAACCACATCTGAAACCTCCACCACCTCCAACGGTGAGTAAATTTTCAAAGGATAATCAATGATTTCGTTTTTCAATTTTCAGATCTGGAAAGTTTCTCTCTTTCTTCTATCTTTCGACAGCCATCACCACCACCACTATCACCAACGTTTCAGTTTGTTGATAGGGTTTGAAATTCAATTTTGAAGATCGATAAATGTAATTTTTAAGAACAATCGACATCAAAGATTAAATCAAAAGGTAAAGAATCAATTATGTGTTTAAACTAGTTTACATTTCTTATGATTTTGATTTTGATTCAGCCAATTTCAACAAAATTAATTTCTTATGATTTGTTTTAAATGCTTACCGGTAATGATTTAGTTGATTGATTTGTTTTTGATAATGACCGTTTGTTACTGATTTCGTACATGTATACAAAATTTGTAAGCATTTTATCTTGGTATATTTGTGGTTGGTAGTGGTGGAATTATTGCAGCTGCCGTCTGTATGTGCAACAGTGGTGGTTGTAGTGGATGTTGCAGTGGGGGTAAGGGTAGTTGTTGTATTGGTGGTGGATGTTGCGATTCTGGTGTTGATGGTTGTTGTGGTTTGGGGGTGGGGTGGGTGGTATTGTTGTTGTTATGGTGGTGGTTGAGCTTGGTGTTGGAAGAAGCAGTCTTGCTGTTTGACGTGATATCCTACAGGAGAAAAGGTAAATTGTCCTTTAAATCACCTTTTAATTGGATGAATTGTCCTTCAAATAACCTTTTAACTGGAAGAAGCATTCTTGGTGTTTGACTTGATATCCTACAGGAAAAAAATGGCCCATGTATATATTTAAACGATAACTTATGTCGATAATGTACATGATGTTAACTTACTATAGTAGTACACTGTTCCCATTTTATAGTTTGTCTGTACAATAGGTGAATATGATCATATAATGTATAATCAAATGGCGCAGATTACCTACTTCTTACTTTCAATTCTTTGGGCACAACTAGTTGCATCCTTTTAAATCGCAGAAGTAGAGTTTTTCTATTTTTGTTTTTCCGATTTACATTCTCTATTGATATTCCGACATGATTTAATGTATATTCATTTTTCAAAACCAGGTTCTGGTAGTAGTACCTCGGAAGAACAGCAACCAAGTAGATGGCTACGTACATTCATGGTTTATTCGCACAACCTAAACTCTATGTAGAAACATCTGGTGTTTTATAAAAGATTAAAGATTCACATTTTCCATTAAAATAAATCTTTAACGGAAAGACTAGCAACAACTCAGACTTGTGAGTTGTTTTCTATTGACCCATTAAACTTGACTGGTAGGTTCCTTGTCAGTCGTTGATTTGCATCTAGATTACATACAGTGAATAAGAAGTTTGAATGTCATGATTAAACTGTTAATTGAAGTGAATAACCGGTTACACAAATACAAGTATCGCTCATGAGAATAGCTACATGCAACAGTAGCTCAAAAATGTAATAATGATTTCTTTTCTTCTCAGATACAACTCACGGGTCATCAATTGTAGTTTGTTAAAAATCAAGCTTAGTACCATGATCTGTTCATCTATGATTAAGCTTAGCAAAATCATTATAATCACTCAGAATACCTTAAAATGTGCATCTATGATTAAGCTGTTGTTTTGTTTTATTGAAGTAAAGGCTCTACTTTCTTTTTCCAGGGGATTTGTAGAATACCTTAAAATGTGCATCTATGATTAAGTTGTTGTTTTGTTTTATTGAAGTGAAGGCTCTACTTTCTTTTTCCGGGGGATTTGTAGTTCACATAAAGTATTTCTATGGTTCTGTCTCGCTGCTTCCACCGACTGTTGCATATGCCAGTTTGTTGAGGTATGGATCCTCTTTTTCTTTTCATAGTATTTTCTTTGTAAGGTACAACTTGACCAAGTTGCTTCCACTATTGGAGACAACTTGAGCTAGTTGCTTCCTTTTTCTGTAGGCAACTTGAGAAAGTTGCTCTCACTTTTGGAGGCAACTTCAGCTAGTTGATTCCATATTGGAGGCAACTTGAGCTAGTTGATTCCAGTTCCGAGGAAACTTGGTTATGTTTTTGGGTCTATTCATTCATCTGAAATTATCTTATATATATATTTTAGAGTAGTTGTGACGAATTTGTGGTGCAATGGTAACATAGGTTTGTGTTGAGTTGCTGATGATGGTTGTGCTGCTGATGCTCGTGCTTTAAAGTCAAGAGGGTAGATGAATGCTTAGGAAGTTGATAAGGAACTCAATATGTATCCAGGCATTGAAAGCAGAACAAGAAGTTGTTACTGCTTGTGTGTTGCTGATGGTGTTTGAGTAGGGTCATGGAAGTGACTGCAGCTATCGGCTCATGTTGCAAGTGTGCATAGACGGTTGTGGTCTTGAAGTCATTGCGGTAGAGTTGCAAAGAGCGCGATGGAGGATGTGGTGTTGTATGGTGGTGGTTTGAATTGTTGGTTGAACACTGATGGTGTTGCGAACCTGTGGTGCAATGGTAGCACAATTGACTATATGTCAGAAGATGTGTGTTCGACTCATACTAGGTTCACTTATTTGTGTATAATTTTATTTATTTTTGGAGACAACTTGTGTTAGTTGCTTCCATATGTGGAGACAACTTGAGCTAGTTTCCTCCATTATTGAAGACAACTTCAGCAAGTTGCCTCCAGATTTGGAGACAACTTTCAGCAAGTTGCCTCTAGATAATGGTGGTGGAATTGGTGGTTGCTGGTGGTGATTGGTGGTGGTTGGTGGCGGTGGTGGGTAGTGGTTGTGGTTGTCGGTGGTGTACAGTGGCGCTGGTTGTCGGTAGTGGTAGTTGGCGGTGGTGGTTGGCGGCGGTGGTGGAGGAAAATGGAGGTGCTGGTTGGCGGTGGTGGTGGTTAGTGGTGGCAGTGGTGGTATTATGCTTAGGGGTAGTGGTGGTGGTGGGCGGTGGAGGTGGCGGTGGTGGTGGTTGTGGTGGTGGTTGGTGGTGTTGGTTGTTGGCGGTGGTGGACAGTGGTGGTGGTTCTTATTTTTTTATTTTTTTGTAAAGTTCAAAAAGGTAATGGTTAGGGGTATTTTAGTAATTTAGTAATGTATTATGCTTAGGGGTATTTGTAAAGTTCAAAAAGGTATATTTGCAATGGGAATAAATAGTAGGGGTATATAGATAATGTTCCCTTTTATTTTTGAGCTAGAGAAGAACCCAATAACCAAACGAAGAAGAAGATAGATCTTGTCAGTATTGATAATGGAGAATTTACCTAAGAGCATCTCCAATGGTGTATGGATATTTATCCCACGCGGAGACAAAAAAAAAGGTATTTAACAACATAAAATCAAATAATTTTTTTTTGGTTTTGATAAGCATCTCCAGTGATAGTTGTATCCAACCCTATCCAACACTTGTCACTTATTTGTAGAAAGTTAATCCACAAAATCTAACAAAATAAATAAAATAAAAACAAATTTTGATGACATGGGTATGGATGAGAGTCTCTAAAAACCCATACTCTCTTCCAAACTCAAACTTCCACATCAGATTAAATTTTTAATATCCAACCACCACTGGAGAGGTTTTTTTTGTTTAGAGTTTCTAAAATCTTAGGTGGGCTTCAATATTTTTAGACATCCATATTCCATTGGAGATGCTCTAATGATATCTTAGAAAACATACTATTCCGTCTACCTTTTACGGCAGCATTACGAGCTACACAAGTATGCAAGACTTGGAAAGCTCTCCTTGCCAATAGGTGTTGCAACGAGGTGGGTTTTCTTGTTTCATACCATCTCTCCGGAAACAAAGATGTGCAACTTTATTTTGGAGAACAGTATGATGATATCCAAGGTGATGTTGATCATCGTACTAAGATGACGAACTATTATTACGGAAAATTCAATATGAAATTCAGATGGGATGATGTCGTTGTTGGATCATGCAATGGTTAGGTTTGTCTCCGCAAACGCGATGAACGTGACGAAATCCAATACTTGATATGCAATCCTTTAACAGGAGAATATGTCTTTGTTCCAGAATTTGAATACACCAGCCTGCAAGACAGGGATGTAGAATCGGGTCTTCCGGCAAGGCATGTACCGGTAACAGATGGGTTCGGTTATTGTGACTCAACTAATGAGTACAAGGTTGTTAGGATTTACCGCAGCAAAGCAAACGTGGGAAATATCCTAGTTTATACAATTGGTAGTCATGAGTGGAGAAACATAGGAATTATGCATCACAATTTACGTGCCTCCCGCGGTATCTTTGCAAATGGAGTTCTTCATTGGTTATATGCTGGCAGACGGGAAAATAAAGTTTTTGGCTTCGATTTGAAAGATGAGAAGTTCCAGTTCCAGTTACTACCGGTGCCGCCTTGCGATCCTTATTTTGTACCACAATTCTTAAATAAGCAGCTCAAGTTGCTGGGAGGAAATCTGTGTTTTGTTCAGTAGGAAATACCATATGGTCCTAGAAATAATATATTAGAGAGATTCTAGTCCAATTGACCTAGTCAATTGCTTGGTCCTATTTGGTAATATAAATTATCATTTGGTCCTAAAAATTATAGTTTGGTCCTGGGTGATGTCATGGATGATGTAAATGTCATCTTGTAGGGCAAAAACACCCTTATATTATCGTTATTATATTCCTGGAACGTTCATATAAAAACCTAAAAAACAGACTTCATTCCAAATGAAGTCCATATAAAACATATACAAACGTACTTCATTCTGGAATGAAGTCCATATAAAAACATGAAAAAAATGACTTCATTCCAAAAAATGAAGTCCATATAAAACATATATACAAACAGACTTCATTTCTAATGTCCATATAAAACATGAAAAAGTATTTCATTCCGTTAAATGAAGTCCATAAAACACATACAAACAGACTTCATTTCTGAATGAAGTCCATATAAAAACATGAAAAAATGTGGGCTTCATTCCAAATGAAGTCCATATAAAAGTATAAAAAAAAACGAAATCATTTCGGAATGGAGTCCATATAAAACATATACAAATGTACTTCATTTCCTAATGAAGTCCATATAAAAACATGAAAAAAACACTTCATTCTAAAATGAAGTCCATATAAAAAGCCTAAAAAAATACTTCATTTCCTGAATGAAGTCCATATAGTTCAGATAGAAACGATCGCGCTTGCATAGAAATATGGGCATATAAGCGAAATAATTGTAACATGAAACACCACTACTATTCATGGAATTGGATCAAGGAGTTTAGTATAGAGCCAGGATATTATGGTATAAAACCAGGATTTGATACTTTTTTGAGCCCTTTGCAGTTACAAGGAGCAATCAAGTTCTATTATGGCACAGAGTTAGTATTCTTTATTGCTATGACCCTTATGCTTCAACTTTGAATGAACTATGGGACGTCTTTATGGATGATGGTGTGAGACCCTTTAGCATTGAGGGTATTCCTTGCACAAACAGCTTTGTTTCTTGAAAGATCTCGGAGAAACTGGTGCTACAATCTGCAAGTGCGAAACAAGACGGTACACTAGACAAGATAAAGGAAAGGGCATCTTGTAAGATCTGTTTGTTTTGAGTGAATGTTTAGGTTTGCTTGTCACTTTTTCAATTGCAGCGTTTTGGTTCTTTATTAGGTGTAGTCGACGGTTGACTCGTGATTTAAATATGACTTGACGTCTGACTCGATCTGAGTCAGATATCAAATCGCTTTTTTCATATCTTTAATGTTTGATTCGATGACATTTGGTACAAGGGAAGGGCTTTACAACCAATCTTGAAATTTATAACTAACAACCCCAAATGATCCAACATTGAAATTCACATTTGTATCTTAAGTTGGTGAAATTTACTAGTAATGAATTTTTTTTATCAGACACAAGGTGAAAAAAAGGGAGCATGTGACACTAAGAAACTAGATGAAATATACTTGAAGAAAAAAAAGGGAGCATGTGAAAAAAAGGTAGCAGTAATGAAATTTACTTGAAGAAGCTTTGGAACTGACACTAAGACCACATTAAGGAAAACAAAATATGTGCAAATACCTGCCAATAGAGTGCTACTAACCTAATTGGAAACAACTAACAAGCTGGTAATCTAAGACAGACATTACATTTCGTCTTTGATTAATATAGTGACATCTGAAGAAGCTATAGGGAAACTTAATAACTTCTCATTGAATTTCTTCATTTGAATCGCTATGTCATCTGAGTCTGCTTCGCAAGTAAAAACCACCAGTTTTTCCAAAATTACGGCCTTCCTTAGCAAACATTCCAGAAGCACGAGTTCACCAGCACGTCCTTCGGCACCTCTAACCTCAACCAACTTGAGGTTTTGCAGCATGGTTGGGAAGGACAATCCTGCATCCCAGTCCTCGACTACATCTACTAAATGGGACTACATCAAGGCAATAAACAAAGATTACAGTCAAAACATGTAAGTATGTAACTTTGTAAGTTCACATAGATGCGCATAAAAAGAAGCACCAGCTCACAAACTAAGCGTTTAACATAATGGAAAAACGACAACTGATTAATGGGAAAGCTAATGCACTCCTTGATGGTAAACATGTGATATTTCGGCTGCTTCGTGATTTTCAGAGTAGAACACACTGGTGTAAGTAAATTTTCTAAAGATACAAAAGAAATAGATATGTTATTACCTGGGTTATCGACAAGTACAGAGATTCTATATTAGGAGCGATTTTGAATAAGAGGGTTATTGCACAAAAGCAGCCTCCTGTAAGCCACAGCTCAAGCTTCACACGTCGTAGCTTACAAAATTGATGAGGTTGACTGAGTAGTAAGTTAGGAACACCTGATATAACCTTAGCATCCAATAGAAAAATGAATATCATTCAGAAAAGGCAAGCAGCACCATATCCTACAAAGAGAAAAGTAGAACTTGCAGGTACTTACACTTCTAGAACTAGTCAATTAAGATATCAACATCAATTTACACATCTGGAACTAGACAATCTCATAATACTACGGTTATTTAACATCTAAAAAACTTGTAGACCGACCGGTACCAACAAAAGATTGGAATGACCTAAAAAATGTTTCATAGGAGAGTTAATCAAAAAAATTTATGAGTTGGGCATCTCAGCTAGATTTTAGATCAACAATCTCTATTAGTTGATACAGTTTAGAATTAACTAAAGTTGGGTGTCAATCGATCAGTTAAAAAATAGGTGTCTAGCGGATGTAAAAATATTGATCCGAACTAGCAGACTAGAAACTCCAAGAACAACCTGTCGGGAAGGCATGTTTTACCCATCACACACATGTTACTATTTGGCTGTATCGAAAAAATGAAAATGTAACCATTTGATGTAAGCTGTGTATACGGAAAAGAAAAGGAAGCAGCATACCTCGAGGATAGTAGGATACAATCTCAGATCCTCCACATTATGAAGTGCTTCAAGAAATTTCGCCATACGCATACCATACATTGTTTTACCCTCTGCAGAAAGCCTTAAATACCTTTCCAATTTTCCCTCTTTAACTTTATCATCATCCGTATCTGAATCAGTACCCGGATCCACATCTAAATCAATGCTTTTTTCTATATTCATTTCAATATCCGCAACTTGTAGAGAAGAAAGATTTTCAACAGAATACTCTTGTGTCATGTAACCTTCGCAAATGAAATACAAGAGATTTGGAGCGTTTAACTTGATAATCTTAGCTGTTGTATAATCAAGTGAACGGTCATAGCCACAATCATTAACTTCAAGAAGCTTCAGCGTAAAAGAATTAATAGTGAGATTCAGATGATCATCTGTTTTTATACCTACTAGAATCAGTGTTTCAAGAACTGGGCAACTGGCTATAAGCTTATTAGCTCGCTCTACTTCAAATACTGCTAGTGATTTAAGCACCAATGACTTAAGACTAGGTAAATGCATCGAGTATTTAGGAAGAATAATCGCTGACCGATGCTTACCCTTCATTATCAATTCCAACGATGTCAGAGATTTACAATTTAAAAGACATTGAGGAATATGAATAAACAAAGACATGTCCAAATAAATGCCAATAGATACTTCTTGAATGTTACGTCTTACAAGAGCATGAATCCATGTATGCACACGACCTGTTATAATATCACACTTGGGACAATCTTTGTACTCACCCTTTAACAGATCAAGTTCAAACCTGTGTATATCAGAGTCATCACGAAACAATAGCACCCTGTCCACAAAATCAAGAAAACCAGCTAACCATCGTTCCCCTTCCTCGTAGTTTCTCAGGAACCTGAAGGAATCTAAGTTTAATATAGGAAGTGATTTCCAAACATTTCTCCATCTTCTAGACAAATACGAGGTATCTATTGCATAGGTCATGTCGCGGAACGAAAGAATGTGGTGAATTAAAGCATCCGGTAAATGACTAATCCTATCTACTTTCTCAGGAAATATTGAATTTCTCTTTTCCAAAGTTTTTGCTTTTCTTCTTTTGACATGTTCTATTTCCATAGTGTTTGTGTTACCAGTAAAATCGAATAACAATCTTTGGGTTTTTGATTTTTTAGGAGTTTCAAAAATATGTAGAATGCTGCAATAAAGAGAAAGAACAGAAACAATCAGATAAACAATACAAACCCTAACTAATTCTAAATGGCAGACGATAATACCCAATTAATCCTAACACAACCTAGGGTTTTCAGGAGTGTACAGAGAGTGGTAGAGTGTACCTGAAATGGACCAAGTTCAGAGAGTCTTCAGCTTCAGTGGTGGTGGATTTAGGTTTCGATGACACTCACAATCGCGTGCATCCCGTTTCAATCTCACTTTGATTGCATTTTATCGGTTTTTCCTTCTCTCTGTATAATCTTTTTGGAAGAAGAGAAATGGTTACTGTTTTCAGAGTTGTTTCTTGATGATACGTTTATAAACATTTTTGTAATTCTTGGTAAGTGAGAGGATATTGTATATTTTAATTTATTTTAGGGACTAGTGGATTGCCCGTGCCATAATGGCACGGGATTTGTGGTGGCCTAAGTGGTGCTGGTGGTGACAGAAGTGCTGCTAGTCAACCAATTACAACACGGACAGGTGGACAGGTGAATGTTGAATTGTAACACTCAGGACATTGAAAATAATTTCTTTTTGTGCATTGTTTCCCTGTTTGACCAAAACAAAGACTTGTCAACGTAGTTCTGTCATCCTTCAATATGTTTTTTGCATTATAAATTACAACCATATTGCATAATCTAGATGTTTCCTTGGATCCAAACGGATAGGCAAATTTATGCGTAAATCAAGGTTACAGTTGTAGTAGTTTATAGTATTATAAGGGATATATCTATACTCTTGAATTGATTTCTTCCTTACGAGATAAGTGTTTTTGCCTAATGGACCTACATTTTAGTATTTGCCATCACTCTCTTCACGTTATTTTGATATCAATGCCAAAATAATTTCCTTCCATCAATGCAAGAGGCGTTACTCTTCTTCGCCGAATCATATCTTGCAAACAATTTCAAACTCTCCACTCCTCTCGCATTACCTCTTTGCTTCTCAGTTAATCATTGCATTATTAGGTTTCACTTGAAGGTGAGTGATTCCTCTGTACAGTTCAGTTATTTCACAAGGTTGAATTGGTATTTCTTTTAGAGCTGATACACATTCAAATGCAGAGAGGAGAAACCCGTAGTCTCTCCAAAATTCAAAAAAGATACTTTTGAGTTGTCTGAGATATTATGTAGGTAAAATTGAGATTATGATTTTGGCATTTGTCAGTTTTAGGTAAAATTGCACCGAGAAGCTCGGCTAAAAGGAAGTAAATGAGAAATTTTGTGGTATATATATATGATATTTACGATTTTAAAACAAACCCTAAGTAAGTGAGTTGATTTTTTTTTTTTTTTTTTTTTTTAACTCACAAGGATTATTCATAAGTTTATTTGAGATGTAGTTTTTGTTAAGGTTGTAGTACATTGTGCAATAGTATTTCGATTCTTAATTTGTTGTGAAAAGGTACCGCCAATAACCTCATATCGGTGTATTTCTATTTCTTGGTTATTCCTTATAATTACTAATTGACTTTGCATTTTATTTGGAGTTGGATTTTGACCCCGAGATGAAGAATGTATTTTGTTGCTTCATTTGTAGCGATGAAGTAGTAGGCATTAAATAAAGTCCGGATGTTTATTTCTTCACACATTGCAATCTTTTGCGGGCGGATTAGGTGTGCCTCCATGAACTACTTGGCAGAAACATGCACGCCAACTCAACTCTTTTGGTCTTGAGGCGTTTGCTGCGGGGTTTCGCCTCCGTGTACAATTTTGGGAATTAGGATAGTTTTGAATGATGATTTTGTAATTAAGTTTTGGTTTGATTAAAAAAATTATAGGTGTTGATTCATCGGATATTGAAACACAAAATGCACATAAGGATTTGGTAACTGTGAAAACAATAATGGATGCTATGGTTTTGACAGCTTATTTAAAATAGAAACTCAAGAGAGCTATTTTTGTTGTTCCAATTTTCTTACTTAAATGTAAAACTTTAAGTGCCTTGACGAGTATTAATATTTATTGTGTGATCTACCTACTTCGTCTTTGGCATATTATGACAATAACACATTGCTGGCAAAGTTTAGTAGCCTAAAAACAATTAGAGTCATTTTTTTAGCGGTGTTTTCATTTTAGAAGTCAATAAACATAAGATGAGCCAATGCTTCTTTTTGGTCTTTAGTCTAATCTAATTAGTAAATGTATTCCTTTTGTGTGATGGTTGGTTGGAACATTAAACAATTCTACATTCTTTTCCCCTTCTTTGTATTGGATACCCATTGGGGAACTTGGCTTATTCGTCGCCTTCTTAGCCTTTTGAATTCGACGAGCTCAAAACATTCTTGATGTTGTTGGAATTGATCCTTCAGTAAATACACCATGCAATCAACTCGGGCTGGTAACTTGGTATGATCCTAAGAAGATGAAAAATTTATATTCAACAATTTTAAAGGACTTCAAACATCTTATTTTGAGGAGGTAGTTTATATTGGTTGATATAATAATCACATTTCTATTCATCATTTAATTTTTTTCATTTTTAATCATAACCCATTAAGGAATCAAGTGTTCTCTTTGTTTAATCATCTCTCCGTTGTTCTTCTTTTTGTAGGGCACTGAGAGCAAGAGAGATAGAGAGAGAGATGCTATGGCTGAGTAACTTTATGCCAGGGAATACGAAGCCATCAAAGAACAACAATATTACTTATGGCAGTAATAGATGGTACCAAAAAATTGTATGCATGTTTGTGCTCGGAATGCCTGCATATTTGTCTCAATGGAATGGAGTTGCGGCTATTTCCTTCTGTTTTCGCAACAAATTTGTAAGGTAGTTACTTTTAAGGCTACTTTTTAAATTCTTTCATTACATGTACATTTGCTTTATGTCGAATTTCCAAAAATGTGTATATTCGGATACAGTAGTAGCTAACTCATGTTTCTTTTGAATCTTAATTTGAGACTTGGAGAGGTCGGTGTATCTATTGTACCATCAATTGTCATTGTCGTTAGGGCTTAGATCAAACATTTTTAGGTGTTAGTCATATTCTCACGATTATGACTCTTTTAAAATACGTGCAAGTTAGGAAAACTGTTAAAATACCTGTTTCTAGATTGCCCGGTTTTGAGGTAAATATGGAGAGAGTACGGGTTTGTGAGCTTAACGGTTTCACTTGGGTGAAGACAACCGAAATTTTAGAGATTTTGAAGACGTGAGATTTTGAGGTCATGTGAAGAAATGTTAAACATGCAACCCTGTGGTGCACAGCAACGGAAATTCTTACTATATGCCTACAGTATCCCTCTTCTGATATATTTATATACGCGACATATTTAGAAGGGCATGAGATGGAACACTACCCATTCTGAACAGAATGGATCGATGCAAACACGGGTAAGATATCCGCCTAACAGATATTTTTTTTTTCAAACAATCATTTTGTGGTTTACAACCTTATTCATTTCATAAACTTTCTTTTATAGTCTAGCTTGCTGTTATTCATAATTTGATCCCTCAGTTGCTATCATTTGGTATTTTACCTCGCATTAAACACAACCCTAATCAAATTGGTCTCATATGGTGTTTGTACCTAACATATAACTAAGTTCAAATATTTTTAAATATAGATTCATAGAAGTTTAAATTTGCATGGAGAAAAGAAAGATATCTGAACTACAGTGCATGGCCTAGGCTCCAAATGTTTAGGCTGTCGATATGACACAACTAAAGTGCAAAATCATCACAATGGTTCTAGCATAAGTGGGTTACATCATTTTACCTTAGTGGAGACAAATTTCGGAAGTGCAAAACAGATACTATCATAATTTTAGACTAAAATGAAAAGTTCTATGATATTTCTTTTCCAGAAATTAAGATATTATTTCCCAAATTATAATTCAAAGAACGAAAAGATGTAAAACAAATCTCGAGATAACTTAGCAACTAACCAGATGATCGTAATTTTATAATCAAACATGACCAAAATATTTATGAGAGGGTCTAAGAAAAAAATTCACAGATCTTAATGCTCTTAGATGTCTCAACAAAAAAAAAAAAAAAATTGAAATCAATTTTTTCAATCGGTCCCGAATGAGCCAAGAACACTTGAAACTACTTAGAGTTGAAGAAGAAAACTAACAACACTTGAATCTATAACTTTTATATCCCTTCATGCTAACTCTAGATCTCATACCGAATTTCTTACAAAACTTAGATTCACCTAAGGTGCATATTAATAGAACAAGCGCCAAACAAACAAGGACAAACAAAAGCCCGTGCCGTTACGGCACGGGTCATACCCTAGTTAATAGCCATATCAGCACCAATAACAGGAGTTTATGTTGTGCCAAACAATGTGTATACCAAAATCTTCACAGCCTCTCAAAACCCCTTATCAGTACAATGCGAATCTAGTCTTCATCTTCATGATGAATCTCCTCCTCCTCATCGTTTATGTTAACTTCCTCTGCCCTCCTCGTTTCTGTTCTCCTCATCCTTGTCATCTACATGATCAATTTGGTAACCAAGCAGTTCACTCCTCACTCTTGTCATCTGTATGATCAATTTGGTAACCAAGTAATACATCGTTAGCACTGGTATGCTCATCCAAACCAAATCATGATATTCATCCTCTTTTGTCTCAATGTCCAACTTTTACCTCCTAGTCAGGCCAATATGCATATATGGATAGAAAATATTATTACTCAGAAACCCAATCTCACCTTGGCCAAATCTCTATAAGCTTCTCAACGGCCGTACTAAGCAAGAGTCTCTCTTTCACTCGCCAGTTTATACTAAGCAACACTAATAGTACTTTAATACTCGTGACGAAATAGCATACTTCCAACTCCAACTACAATATGAAGCCCTAACATCGAGGGTCTTCTTGTCTATGGATAATTGATAGGGCGTGTACATTTCCCATGTACTGGGAGAAAAACTTGTTTGTTAGCAGTTCGAAAGTGAAAGGATAAGTATGGTCACACACCTCAAAGCAACATAAACTGGATAATATATAAAAATCTATGCATATAAATAAAATGGGAGTAATGACCAATCATTATGTGGGCAAGCATTATGGCTGCTGTAAAGAGTTAATTTCTCAGTTTTGTGGAAAACCCATGCCCCCTAAGACCTCCTTCATATTGTGGTGAACATTTAACAACTCTCTCCTTACAATAGATAATCTAAGGCGTAGACGTAAATAGCGCAGGTTGCAAATTCTGTAGTGAGATCGAGGAAAGTCGACCCACTTGTGATGCTACTACCAGCAGTAAGATTCTAATATTGGTGGCGAAAACATAGGTCACCTCATGTAAGGGAACTGAGGTTATCACTAAGTTATCCAAACAACCATAGAAAGACAATACCTGCATTTTTGGTTCAAACTTGATCATGTCTTCAAATTGAACTCTGGTGAAATGTATAGGAACCATTCCTGAGAAGCAAAGAAATTGACTCTGGAGTTCATGTAATTTTCTTTAAGCCTGATCTCGGATATCAGTTAACGGTGCACATAAGGGATTCGGCTTATCTATCTGTATTATCATCCAGTAAGTTAGAATCCGCAATCATATATCAATTTCCAAAATGTAAAAGAAGCAGCAAAAATTAAGTTGATGTGAAGGTTAAGATGGATAACAAAATTTCCCAAGGCTCGTAGTCAAGTAAATAAAACATAGATCTATTTGCAATCTCATATCCATACTTTTGTAGATGAAAAATAATGAGAAATTTACAATAATGGACCACAATTGGTATCACTATAGCAAATAAGGTTTACCAGAAAGGTGATCACTTAGTCTTCCGTTTACATGAACTCATGAATCAGCACCTTCATTAAGGCATTAGAAACAACATCAGAATAAGCATAATTGCACGGAATAAATGAGCTCTGTAATTAGGGTACCAACATTCCGAAATACATATCAAAATTGAACGTAAATACACTCAAACCTGTATTACATCTCTATTTTGTAAATGCATTGAAACCAAAATATCAAATCCCTGTTAACAGGAGATCAATTCAAAGAAAAATTTGTAATTTGAAAAAACTGTAAACAAAAAAATAGTCAATTTGCGAGGTTTCATCGATCCTGACAATACAGAGTTTCGTGGATCTTGATGGGTTCGAATTCGAAATTAGGTTTGTTATGTAAATCCAATTTCAATTTCAAATTCGGTAGGGATGCAACAGTTTTAATTGAATTGAATGATAGTGGTGGTAATGGTTATGGTACAGGTGATGGTGATGTAAGGTACTGGTGGTGTTAATGGTGATGAAGATCAAGGAGGAAGAGCTTTCAATGGAGAACGGAGAAAAAATCGAGGCGAGAATTGTTTCTCTGAAAGTGATTACTGAAGGAGTGTTGTGTTTCGAATTTACCCTTTGATTTGTTTATAAACTAGATGACCGCGCACGGTGGGGAGGCCGACCAAAAGTTTTCTCAGATTGAACATGTAACAGCAGATTGAACAGTAGATTGAGAGAGGTTCTATTTGTTTTGGTTTTTATTAAACTCCGGGTTTGGGCGGGTCAGGTACCCACATCTGGGTTATATACCGCACCCATAAACCGTCGTCTTCTTCACAGACGGGACAGTTCAATATATACTCTGTTTTTTCAGCAAAAATCGATTTTCAAAATGTCAAATTTGCTGAAACTAAAACTAAAAAGATCAATCACTTAAATGGGTACTATTATGTTGCATTTTCATTTAGATTTATATTTTTATTGGTTTCGTAATTCTTTCAGAATGATTAAGAAAATGAGAATTGATTTTTTTTTTAATGAAAATGAACTGAAATCGATCGATTCCGATCGATTGAATGGCTATTTTGATAATCTTTGAACTATTAGTTCGCTTGTTTGATTAAATGTGACAAAAATTTGTGTTCAATTGGTTTGATTACCTTATATTTAACCTGAATTTTGTGAAATTGAGAAACTGGAAATTTCAATTTTAAAAGTTTGGAACATTCTTTGTGACTGACAAAGTGCAGATTTGTCATCACATAGAAGGCCTCCCTTAAGGTCGGCCAACTACGGGATTTTTGTTGAAAGTAGAAAGGAAACACGGAAGGTCAAATGGGTCTTTACAGCGTCCGTCCGGACCAAAATCAGGGTCGTACCAAACAATTCATTTTGTGTATTATAGATATTTAATGTTTGATACCCAGCAAATGACCAACACATTGCTTTTGTACCCAACATTTTGAAAATTAAGGGTTGATACCTAGATCCGTCGTTGACTGTTAAAGTCAATAAATTGACCGACCATTTTATATTTTTCTTATAAACAAAATTCTAGATTACCGATTTATCCCTAGTCTTTCTTCTCCACCTCTTTGTTCTAGACATTTCTCTTCTTCTCGATCTGATTCAAACCCATTATTCACAGCAACACCTTCTTGCAACTAATTCGACCTCAACACTCCCTTTTTCGTCCCTGATTTCTTTGAGTTCTTGGTCCAGATGTAGCAACAACACCATCTTCTCACAAACATCAAAAGTTCCCTTTCCAATCTCAAACTCATTCTCTTCCAATCTCAAATTCAAACAAGCACCACTTCTTCCATCAACAGTAGCTCTCGGATTCACTCTTCTATATATCGAACCCATCACTTCTCATCTTCTAATTCTTCATCGTAGAACATCAAAATCAGATTCCCTTTCCATCTCTCGGGCAGCTGCTGTTCTTTCCTTGCCACAACCGCCATTAAAATCGAATATAAAAAAGTGATAATCAACACTTGCAAACGTGGACATAATATCTTCAGCTTCTGAATCATTTGTTGAATCAACACCCACTGTCTAAATCACTTGAAACCCTCGTTTTAAAAAATTCCCAATTTTTTTTTTATTTCATTTCAGATGAATGAATAGTTGGTGTGAACAAAAGGTTATCACTTGGGTTTAATTTACCGGGATTCTAAGAGTTATTATGTTTCCACTTGAATGATTTGCTTTGGGGTTGATTCAATTAATTGGTTTGAACTTGGTAATTTTGTTGGTTCTGTTTCTAGGTTTTCAGAAAGTCATCAAATTGGTGTTGTCGAGATGGCGGAAGAAACAGTAGAAAAAGATCCGTAGATAAAGAAGATTTGGAGATCGTAATGATTTGATAGTCATCGAATTATTATTTCTCTTCATCTTTTTCTTTCCTTCTTTGTTCATGTCTGCTGATGACAATTGGTGAATCGAAATCAAGGATTTGGAGATCGTAACAAGAAGGGAGATATCAAGGACGGATTGCTAGAGGTGAAGATAGTTGCGTAGATGAATTAGACTAAGAAGATAAGGTTATTAGAAAGGGAAAAAGAGTTGGGGTTTCTGTGATGAGAGTTTCAGGAGAAGAAATTAATCGTCATGAAGAGTGTGAGATTGAGATGGAATGAGGAGTAGAACTATGAATAGATTAATGGTGGTGTTATTGATTCAATCGCTGACTCAAACTCAGAGAAACGAAGAAAGGGTAATTAGTGAAGATACGATGATGAAGAATATCGGTTTCATCAGTGGTTCTTCCCCCTGGATTTGAGGTTTGCAGAGACGAGAGGAGAAGATAATGGTTTTTTGTTTAGGGGTAAATTCGTAAGATTTAATAATTATCTTATAAAAATTATGTAAAATAAAATAAATATTGGCCTAACGTTGACTTTAACAGTCAACGGTGGATCTAGGTACCAAGCCTTAATTTTTAAAATGTTGGGTACCAAAGCAATGTGTTGATCATTTGCCGGGTATCAAACATTAAATATCCTTTTATTTTATTTATTTTGGTAAGTAAAAAATGGAGTCCAAATTTGTGCACCCCTCTAAAACCGGGGTGCACATTCCTCCCTTCCCTATTGGAGGAAATTGTTAAGTAAAACAACCTATCTTTACTCAAAATACCAGACAAATGTTTTCTTTATTTCTCTCTCCGCTTGTTTTTCTCTCTTCGCTCGTTCCTCTTCCACTTCCAATTTCTTCGACCTCTCCGCTTAATTCCGTTCTAAAAAAATTGGAACTATGAACTTTGAGGTTGATTAAAACTCAAAAACCCCGTAGTGTAGAAAATCCCACTACTACACCCCTTTGATAATCTATATAACAAACTAGGAAATCATTGTGAAGAACACTTAGAGGAATTTTATTAAGTTTAGAAATCAATACAAAGAAATAAGATAAAACCCTAACTTGAGAAGCAAATAACTTTCTCTCTCCTAAAGTTCTATCTCACCTCTCCAAAAGATCTCCCCCTCAACACAAGGGTGGTTGATCCTATATATAGAAATTTTACATAGTGGAGAACAGCTAATAAAGCCCATATTTTCGGATCTGTCGTGCGATGTCTTCGCACCCGTATATTGAGTCTTCTCGCGCGTATTCTTTAACTTCCCACAGTTTCCACACTTTATTCGTGACCTTATGAAGTCATCAGCTTCGTCATCCGGACTATGCTACGTGCGAGTACATTCGCCCCCTTATAATAGTACCGCTTCGCATGATATCTACGCATGTGATATCCAACCCCTACATTTTGCCTCTTCTCTTAGCGATCTTTGTAGAAGAAAGAGCGATGAGAGAAATTTTTCTTAGTCACTCTCGCTCTTTTATACAATGTCCGTCGCACCCTATTAGCTTTTCATATTCCTTAACTGACAATATCCCGAGATATCGGGCTTAACTGCTCCACGTGTCGCTCTCGTCGTCTTATCTTTGGACACGTTATGGTCGATCCCTGCAACCGTCACTTCATATCTTCTCCACCATTAATGCGTTCATAAAAGCGAATCTCGCAGAAGGAAATAGAATCCTTTAAATACCCCCTCATGTTTTCATTTCCTTCTTTTTACTTTCTTCTTTTTCAGTCATCCGCTGCAATTTTTCTTTTCTTACTGCTGTTGTTCTTCTGTTTCTATCTTCTCCTTGAATCTTTTTTTTTCTCACATTTTCTTTTTCATCTTCGTTCCAACTATCGCTTCAATCTTCCCTTTACTGTATTATATCGCCTTCTTGATCATCTTAATTAACTTGATATTTATAATCCCATTCTATAAGAACAATCAATGGGGCACAAGGCAGGGTGGAGAATGGTCCAAGACTTTGAAAGGCTTGAAGTTGAATTAAGAGATAAAGGTTTTAAACTATCCGTTCCTCCTTTGTCAAGATCTACCTTGACGCTTAACCCTAAGTGGTTTGAGATTGATCAATGAAATGATCAAAAGATCATCATCTCACTGGGAAAACTTCTTGCCGGTCTTCTCATTCCTCTTTTTGATCCGCGAATTCCTCTTTTTTATAAAATTTTGTCTCATGATGATTTCAAGCGTGCGATTTTTCAGTTGAGTGGGGATGCTATCAGGATTATGTTGGAGTTCGCTCGTCGTGCGGCTGGATTAAGATCCCCTTACCCTAAAGAATACAGAAATAAAGCGTTCGCTGATCTAGAAATTGCTCCTTATGATTATACTATCGAGAGCTTCTTTACTAATTACAAAGTTGTGATTATGAAGAATGAATCATCCCGCTGGGATGTTCGTCTGGCGAGGAAAGATGGCCTCACGGAGAATCAAAGGATTATGCGAGACGTTGATTTTAATGATAAGACTAACCGCACCGCACGTAACTTTAATGATAATCGTTGGGACGTTTATCATATCCTCCTTGAGGGCCCTTACATCACTGGTTTTGGTGCCGATAAGTTGGTAAATCCTCTCCCTGAGGATTTTTCCGTCTGTTCCCCTTGGGTATTCAATTGGCTTGAGCGAGTTGTTGTGGTATGTTTTTCTAGTTTTCGCTTGTTCACCAACTTTGCGTTTGTTATTTGTTGACATTTTTGGTCTTCATTTATTTTTTCTGGTATGTTATTATGGTCATTATGGATAGGCTTACCAAATATGCTCATTTCATCCCTCTCACTCATCCATATACAGCTTTAACTATGGCTCAAGAGTTCTTACACAACATATTCAAGCTCCATGGACTTCCAACTTCTATTGTCTCAGGCAGAGATAAGGTGTTTACAAGTACATTCTGGCAGGAACTTTTTCAGATCTTTGGGCACAAGACTGACCATGAGTACCTCATACCATCCACGGACAGATGGCTAAACTGAAAGACTAAATGCCTGCTTGGAGGGATACTTAAGATGCATCACAGGTCATAAGCCAAAAAACTTGAGCAAATGGCTCTCATTGGCTGAATGGTGGTACAACACCAACTACCAATGCAGCTTAAAGATGCCACCTTTCACTGCATTGTATGGTTATACACCACCTCGCATGGCATTTCCTGTGGAAGTCACCACTTTAGTAGCTGTGGTTGAAGACTATCTTAAAGAGAGAGATGCACTGATAGACATACTCAAAGAGTCCCTTATCAAATCCCAAGAAAGAATGAAACTTTATGCTGATAAGTTGAGGCCTGATAGATCTTTTGCAGTGGGTGATGAAGTATATCTCAAGTTGCAGCCTTACAGACAATCTTCCCTGGCCCTCATAAGCAACTTGAAACTTTCTGCTAGATATTTTGGTCATTTTCAGGTGCTACTGAAAGTTGGAGCTGTTGCTTACAAGTTATCTCTTCCATCTGAGTCCAAGATCCACCCAGTATTCCATGTGTCTCAGCTAAATAAAAAGATTGGAGCTTCTGCAACTTGTTCACCCACATTACCATCCACTGATGCAGATGGTGAAATTGTTCTCATTCATGTGGCAGCTCTAGCTTTTCGTCAAGAATTTCGACAAGGCCTGCCTGTCTCTCAAGTGATCATTCAATGGTCTCACACAGCCCCAGCTGATGCTCCGTGGGAGGATGTGATGCGTGTCGTAACCACAACAAATTAGTGAATATTTTTCCACTCAATTAACAAGTAATATGGTGGTAATTAAGTTCGTTCCCACGAGGAGAAAGAGTTTTTTAGTTGTTTAATTGTCACAAAAAGGGGGGGTTTGTTTTATAAAGCAAAAGAAAATAAACAAAGCAATTCAAAGAATAAGTTGAAATCAATAAGAGAGACAAGACCAAGGAATCCTTCTTCGTTTCAAAACAATGATTCAAGTTATGTTCTTTTCCACTTTTTATTAGTCAAAGATTATCACCAACCGTAGGTAAAGCAGCTATATCAGTGCTAAACCCTTAAATCCCTTGTATCACCGGATACGGAAGTTCTCGACTACCGGATTCTATTTACCAAACCACCTAGTAGTAGATCACTCAAGATGTAATTTAAATAAACACATTAAGATTTATGAACTTATTAGGTTGATATTAGTAGTTAGACTCTTAGATCAAGGTCTACTTGCTAACGTTGTTTTCACACACAATTGCTCCACGGAATCCCTCCGCAAGGTCTCGTGTTTGATACTTGTGTAAAGAGTCAATAAACGATTACTTATCCCCTAACTTTCACTAGCTTTAGATCAAATTAACAAATCAATTTAGCGTGCACTCTAAACAATCTATCAATCAACCATGAATGTATAAACATTCCAATTAGTAAAAACAAACGATAATTATGTGAAAAACTTTAAGATAGAATTGAAAACAAAACTCAAATCATATGTTAAGAACTAGGAATTCATCCTCAATCAATAATAAAATTAGCTACTTATGTTAAGGAGTTCACACAAAGAATAAAGAAAAGAAAAGTGTTGTGTGTGTCAAAAGGTGTGTAAGTGTATAGAGAACTTCTCTATTTATAGGCTTCACACCCATGAGAGAGACTCACACAAAATTCTGCAATTTTGGTCGCTTGAAGAGTTCTCGGGATCACCGGAATTCGACCGGAAAGTCACCGCCGGTCGCTGGTATAATCTTTTCCGTCGACAGAATATTCCGCCATGGCACCGTCCAAAGTAACGGTCAAATGGGTCAAGATGTCAGTCAATGGGTCAAGGGGAAGGAGGGTCAGTTAGACGAGTCAGCATCTTACTCGGTCTTACTGGATCTTACTCAGTTGAGTTGGGTCTTTGCCTCGACTTGAGTTGAATCATCGGAGCAGAAAATTTGACAGAGTTTCCTCTGTTTTCAGGCTGATTCTCGTGCCAATTTCGGGCCTTTCGCTTCACACCGTTAAGAATCTTACACATACATCTATACCAACATTCATTCTTCTGCTTCACTTCAGCACCAACAGCATCATACACCATTTCTTCCTCTTTATCTGCAGATCAAAACAACTCCAGAATGAGCTTCATTCAACAGACCACCAACAACACCAAAACACCAATTCCCAAAATTCATCCATATCCATCGATTAATTATTGAAACCCATCTCCATTTCGATCCTAACTCCTCACAATGTCAGTCGAACCCATGAATTTCTTTGACAGAACCAAATCCGTCTCCTTCTTCATCTGCTGTAGCTTCATAATCAATTAACCCATCTCTTATTCCAAACAGTGACGACCAGAACCCATCATTACTCATTTGCAGCATCATCACAGATCGATCCCATAATCAATACTAACAGCTTCAATTCAGTCTTCTTCTTTTCCAATCGATCTCGATTTAACAGCAACAGCTATTTTAATACATACCCATCTCTATTCTATTATCCACCAGCTCAGAACCCATCAAGCTCAATCAACAGATTCCAAAAAATCTCGCCACTGAACTTCAACTCAACCTCATACCCATCTCTGTATCTGAGCTTCTTATACTCAATTTCTCATCGATTCCAGCAAACCCATCACCTTGTTTTATCAGTTGCAGAGATCGAATCACCATTAAACCCTAACTCTTCCTATTAATCGATTGCAGCAACAGGCCTGGCTAATTTCTTCTCTCCATGAGCTATGAACGTCATCTCTTCCTCTGGTTCCAACTCGAGCTTAAACCCATATTCATCATATCACAGTGTCGTTCTTCAATTGCAGAGACGAACCCTAATTTCTTCCTTTCAATTTTATTACCAGAATCGATCTCTGGTCTCAGTTCTTCTCTAAATCTCTCGATTTGTATTAATATCAAACCCTAAGTTTCTTTATCTCTGATTCATCTTCTACAGTTCATCGCCATCTCTGATTTCTTCTCCCTGAGCTTCAAGAATCTCGGTTTACAAAGAAACCTTAGTTCCTTCATCTCGATCTCTTGGCAATAATAGCAGCCGCTGCTGCTTTCTCAATTTCAGTAAATGAAAATGATTGAGAGAAAATAATTCTTCTCAATTTAGGGTTGTAATGATTTGGGTGGGATTTAGACACCCCACTGTAGAACCACCCAGCTGGCATCCCCTTAGCCTCAAGTGATCTGTGTTTAACACTCCTCCAAAAGAGTCGTCCCTTAACCTTTGGTTTGGCTCCAAATAGTGTTAAGCCTGCGAAATGATTAATTTGTCCTTTTTGACTCAATTTGGGTGGTTTCTTCTTCTTTTCTTCCATGTGACTCCAGAGTACCTAATAACTCAAAAACACGCGTAAAGTACATAATTCACAAGAAAAATAGCAAAGAAAGCATAACCAATAGATAATAAATAGGATGTATTCTACACCCTATCAAATTCCCCCACACTTAGACTTTGCTAGTCCTCGAGCAAATCAAACCAAAACTTACAACTTCAAAGCGTTCCAGCGTCCCAAGCATCCAAAGAGCTATGAGGACATAGAGTTTCTGCATGCTAGTAATAAGAAGTTAGAAATAATAAAGAACATATTCTCATTCTTAAATGTTAAGTGAGAAATAACCACACCATAATGAGAGAACGCGTGTTTGAGAAACGATCAATAAGCATTTCGCCTCGACTTCTGCCTCACCAAAAAGGATTTTATGATAATTGCACTCAAAAAGATGGCTTTTTATGTGTCTCACATGTGTGCAGGTAGGAATGAAGAGAGAATTCCTGCAACACGTTGAATGGTGGGAAGGACAACTTCCGAAATATCTTAAAAACCCACATCTTTTAACATTTTGAAAAACCATTTTTCTGACGATCTCTAAGAAAGGAAATCAACCACTATTATCGAGGATGAGATTACTTAATCACCTTCACATCCGATCGCCAATTATGATAACACCACTCTCACGACATCCAATAGAAACGTCTTCCGCTCCTCGTCTTTATCTTCTTGGTCTTCGTCTTCGGCTTCAACTATTGATGATAAACTCTTGAATTTTGTAGATCCTTGACAATTTATAACATTTTTCCTTAAAATCCTTGTCGCTTGAAACTTCCTTATAAATTTTCCTTCCCCACGACTTATTAAATAAATAAAAACCAAAAATAATAAAACATTTCTCTTGTCCCATTTTTTTTTTTTTCAAATTTTTTTTTTATATGTAGACAAGAGAAATAAAATACAAAACAAAGTGAAAATAAAACAAACCGTGGCCGTGGGAGAAGTATTTTACCGCTTGATTCTTCACAACTCGTATCGTCTCGAAATCATAAACTTCAATAATTCTCACCTTTTGATTTTCTTTGCTCTCGTAAATAAGTATTCATACTTGGATATATAATTACCTCATTGTATTGTAAATCCTCAACATATATGTAAAAATCTGCTCTTTGTATGTTGCTTTACTTGAATTTGAAATTTGCTCTTTTTCTCTTTCCGTTGCTTGTAAACCTTGAACTTCTTCAACTTTCCTTGTAGATTTTGATGTCTGGTAGGCTGGGAAAGGTGTTTGCCTACAACTTATACTGCAAGTGCACAGTGCCTATTGGAGGCAGGGCAAGTACAGGTCGATCCACAGAGAAATGGAGTGTGTAAGGTTGATTCTAAGGCTTCACTAAACTGATTTCTAAAGGAGTAACATAAATATGATTTGCTTTGAGTGTCGATACGACTAGAAGTTGTTGTGACTCTAATCTAAAGTAGCAATTGAGCAAAAGGTGTTGTAAACTGTTGGTTGAGTGGCACTAGGGTGATTGAACTCACCACTTAATCCTATACTAAGGTAAACAAACTCTATTTATGATCTTGTCCTTCCCTTGAAGGTCTCAGGTGGATATTATGTCAATTGAATTCACTAATTCTCCCCTAGTATTGGTTGTCTTCTTACAGTACAACCAATCACAGGATAATTTTCTCATCAATTAGCTAATAATCCTAATACAATACACACAGTAAGAACATAAATTGAACATGAATTAACTCATCATAAGATTAAGGGCTACACCCTAGTTAATTAACTTAGAACATCATGCAAGCTTAAAATAGACTTGAAAATAAATTACAAAATTCAAACCCTAAAAACAGACTTCCCTTCTCTCACATGAAGAACATCTCAATTTATACCTCACAATCACTCGAACTAGCAATTAAACAAAAACCCAAACCTCTTTCCTCTGCTAATTCGGCTCTGAACTCTATTAATTTGATGTTGGAGAAACCTAGCTCTAACTATCTCTAATTTAGCTTCTAGGGTTATGGGAGAAGCTAAGAAAGAGATAACTAGACCTAGAGAGGTGGTGAAGGCGGCTGTGGTGGCTGTGGTGCTGCTGGTACGGGTCGGGGAAGGAGAAGATGGCTCTGCCATGGTCGGGGGAAGAGAAGAGAATAGGTTTCTCTGGTTTTGTCGGGAGAAAGAAAAGAGAAATGGAGAAGGGGTTGTTTGGTCGATGGGTGTAGGTGTAGATGGTTTCGGTGTGAGGCAGGAACATCGAGAGTTGATGTGCATGAAGGAGCGAGCGTTGGATGCGGGGGAACCCGATCGTGGGCGATGCGTCCGTAGGATGTAAATGGATCAAATCGACGGCTCAGATAAGACGGGTTTGGATCCGGGTTATGGGCCGAGTCTTGGATAGCTCGAGCCCATGTCTTGTAAATGGGTTGCTACTTGTTGGGTTGCAACTGATGCGCGCGCGGGCTTTGGCTTTCTGCTCCATAGACGCTCGTCTCCAATTTTCTGCTCTTTTGGCTCCTTAATTTCTCCAAGCTTTATTTACTACCTAAAAACACAAAATTAATTAGTACAAGTATTTATTCTTGAAAACAGGGAAAATACAGAATTTGGGATAATATCGATTTCGAGCACAAAAGATGAGTTAAATGCCAATAAAAAGGTGTAGAAATATGCAATATTTGGCACTCATCAAATACCCCAAACCTGAATTTTACTTGTCCTCAAGTGAAACAAATTAGGAAATACTAACTATACCACTGTCGCTGGTCTCTCGAATGCATTTAGCGTATGCAATAAGCCTTTAAACCCCTAGGTGTCCCTAGTGGACGAGTTGTAGTCTCGTGAGGGTTTACCAGAGGTGTACCCACAAAACCTTCTCCAACTTCTGAGCGTAAAAGAGTCTCAAGCATCCAAGGAGCTATGAGGACATAGAGTTTCTGCATGCTAGTAACACGAAGTTAGAACTACCAAAGAACGCCTTCTCATCCTTAAGAGTTGAGCGAGAAATAACCATACCATATGAAAGAATTCGGATTAGAATAGTGATCACAAGCCTCGACTTCGCCTCACCAATAAGGTTTTATGATAATTGCACTCAAAAAGACCGCTTTTTAGTCTCTCATGTGTGCGGGAATGAATAAAGAGAGAAATCCCGCACACGTTGAAGATGAGAAGGATAACCTTCCAAAATAATTTTTGGAGACTCCACGAGTTGTGGACAAAAAGAATCTTTTCGATGATCTCTAAGAAAGGAAATCAACCATTAGCAAGGATGGGAGTACTCACTTACCTTCTCACCCGATTGGCAATTGATAGGTGTAGAATACACCTAATTTACTATCTAGTAGTTTATGCTTTCTTTGCTATTTTTCTTGTAAATTATGTATTTTACGCATGTTTTGAGTTTTATAGCTACTTTGGAGTCGCACGGAGGAAAAGAAGAAGAAATCACCCAATTTGATCCAAAAGGGCAAAAAGGTCATTTTACGGGCGATTGATATATGGAGCCCAGTGAGGTTAAGGGGCAACCCAATTTGGAGGAGTGTTAAACACGGACCGTCAAGGTTAAGGGACCGCCATTGGGTGGTTGGATCTAGGAACAGTGGGTGCAAATAGACATCCCATTTTAAAGCCCTAAACTAGGTCGAATCAAGAAGAGATATTCTTCTCTTCTCTTTTCCTTTGTTCCTTTACTGAAGCCGCTGGAGAATTCATGGGATTCTGATGGGAGATTGCTCACGGTTTTGGGAAGAATTGAATAAGAAATAAGAAGGCATCGTTGAAGAACTGAAAGAGAGGAAGATCAGACCGAGAAGAAGATAGGATTCGAATCGAGTTTATGATTGAGCTCAGAGATTGAGATTAATGGCAAGAGAGATTAAGAAATCGACGATGAGGCTCGATCTATGGAAGATACAGATGGTGGTGGCAGCTGTAATTGAGCAAGGGATTGAGTGGAAGAAGGAGTACACAGGGGATGACGATGTTGTTACTATGAAGATTTAGGAAAATGGGTTTTGCTCAGATGGGTCTGTGATTCTAATGGGTAATGATGAAGTCGATTCAGAGGCAAGTTGCTGTGGAATTGATAATGGGTATTGAAAAGACTCAGGGAAGAAGAAGATGTAGAAATTGATGGTGTTCTCTGGCTCAAAGAATGGGCTGAGTTGAAGATTGACAGAAGTAGTGAAGCTAATCTTTGGAAGAGAAATGGGTCTCAGCGGTATCGTGAATATGAGGAGAAAGGGGATAGGAGCAGCTCGATTGTAATGAGTTCATATGAAGATTGGAATTGGTTCAAGTATCTTTGAATCGATGAAGGAATTGAAGCTTAGAGATTGTTCTGGGAGAAGCGCTGTTGTTGAAATCAGAGATGGGTCTGTGTTGAATCGAGAGAGAAGAACAGCTACTGCTGCTGTCATAACAGAGATCGAGACACAGAGTTGATGAATCTCGGTGCAGAATTGAGCTTGAAGAAGAGATGGGTTACAGAGATAAAGAATTAATGGGAGACAAAGAAGGTGATTAAATGGCTGAAGATGGTATGCCGTGATGAAGATTCGGGGTTCTCTGTGTATGATTGGTATTTTGAATAAGAAAGGGGATACTGTGGGTTAATGGCGGATGAAAGAAATTGCGAGAATGGGGTATAGATGAATGTGTAGGTTTGTCACGGGAGAAGATTGCAAAGTGAGGCTGAATGTGGCCGTAAATGTCCTGTAATTAGCCGAAACTTCGGCCAAATCATCCTTCTCCGGCGAGTCGACTCGGACCGTCCGGACGATCCCGATGACCGATCCCAGCCGAGTTCGGTGACCGATTCCAGTAGATCAAGTCGGCCGAGTAAGCTTGACTCGATTCGACTCGGTGAGTGAGCCTAGTTAGGCGAGTCGAGAAGCTAACTCGAGTCCGACTCACTCCTTCTCCTTGACCTTTGACTAACAGTTGACCGACGGTTGACCCGTTTGGCCAGTTAGTCCCAACGAGGACTCGACGGAATATTCCGTCGAATATTCTCTTGACGGAGAAATTTTCAGGTGGCGGCGGCGACTTATTCGGTAGGATTCGGCCACAATCCCAGTTTTCCGTGACCAAAATTCTGGAATTTTCTATGGACTTCTCTCATGGGTATGAAGACTTGGGCTAGGAATTGGATGGAGAATTGGACTCAAATTTGGAAAGAGAAGGTGGAAGAGTTGAGAAAAGCTTGGATTTGGAAATTGAATTGCAAAGGAAAAGGATTCTATTCCTTAGAAGATTTGGAGAATATTGAAGCCTATAAATAGAAGTTTTACACACCTTTCTACACATCTCTACACACAATTCTTTTCTTTTCTTATTCTTTGTGTGAACTCTTTAACATGAGTAGTTAATTTATTGATTGAGGATGAATTCCTAGTTCTTAATATGATTTAAGTTTTTGTTTTCAATTCTATCTTGAAGTTTTTCACATGATTATCGTTTGTTTTTACTAATAGGAATGATCTTAATGACATTCATGATTGATTGATAGATTGTTTAGAATGCATGCTAAATTGATTTGTTAGTTTAATCTATATCTAGTATAAGTTAGGGAATAAGTAATCGTTCTCGACACTTTACACAAGTAGAAAACACGAGACCTTGCGGAGGGATTCCGTGGAGCAATTGTGTGTAAAAACAACGCTAGAAAGTGGACCAAGCGAACCGAGTCTAACTACTAGTACTAAACCTAAATTCATAAATCTTAATGCATTCGGGAATTACATCTTGTAAGCGAACCTCGGGGTGGTTCTTTTGAATAGAATCGATAACTAAAGCGGACTGTTACTCGGTGAAATTAGGGATTTTGGGGCTAGCTAAGCGTACTGCTTTATCCTACGGTTGGTGATAATCGTGACTAATAACAAGTAGAAAAGAACATAACTTGATTCATTGTTTCGTAACGAAGAAGGATTCCTTGGTCTTGTCTCTCTTATTGCTTTCAACTTTATCTTTTAATTGCTTTGTTTATTTTCTTTTGCTTTTTACACCCCCTTTCGTGACAATTTTTACAACTAGAATCTCGTGCTCCTCGTGGGATCGACCTTGACTACCCTATATTACTTGTTAATTAGGTAGTAAAGTATTAATTAATTTGTTGTGGTTACGACACGCATCAAATTTTGGCGCCGTTGTCGGGGGAGCATGACGGATGATTTTAGTTGTTTTTATTTTTCTTTTTGCTTTATTCTTGCTTTGTTGGATTCTATTCCGTATCTAACTTGGTTTTTGAATCTTATTTCGGTCTTAGGTTTTCCATGTACGGTGGACAAGAGCAAGCATATTACAGCAATCAATATGGTTTTCAACCTCAACATTATGACAACTTCCAACCATCCTTAGGATACAATCAAAACCAATCTTTTGGCTATGATCAAATTCCTACGGAACATTATGGATATTCTCATACATATCAACAACCTTATGACGGGTATGTAAGTGGACAATCACAAGGATGAGAGGATAGTTTTGTCTATGATCAGAAATTCTCTAGTTTTGCAGATAAGATGTTTGCGATGATTGGGGATCTTCAACAAAAGTTTCAAGAATCACATCGAGAAATTCTAAGGAATTCGGAGAAAATATACGAACAAATTAACCAACCTTTGGAAACTTTTGAAGACGCTAGTGTAGCTTACTTGAGCCTTGATCTTAATAATGATCAATCACCTATTCAAAAGGAAGAGCTTGAGGAAGATGCATTTATTGCTTGGAAAAAATTTCTTAGGGAAAGATGGGAGTCCCCGGAAGTGTATGAACGTTGCAACGATGAGGAAGTTATTCCAACTCCGGATCATAATAACGATCCTTCACCTATTCAAAAGGAGGAGTTTGGATATGACTTACCTATTGTTGTAAACGAAGTAACACCCTCACAAGAAGATCTTACAATTTATACCGAGGAAGATTATATGAGGGAAGAATGGCCCGATTCCGATGATGAGAATGTTGAAGAGATGATACTAGAGGATGAAACCACATTCATTGATTTTGTGGAAGACCCAATTGAACTTGCTAATGATTATGATGATACCGAGACTATGGTTAAGGTAGAAAACGACGAAGAATGGTTGCAAGGTTTAATAGAGGACCACGATATACAAGAGGTAAGTGATTCACTTGAATTTTTTAAGGATGAAGAGGATTCTATAATACAAGAGATTGTGCAAGGTTTGTCTAACCCTTTGCATATTGATTCTTCTCCTTTACCTCTTATTGGTTTGAATGTATGTGCTTCGAAAGTATTTTTGGATGATTTTGTTTCTAAATATCCACCATTGGAAACACTTGATGCTAACACTATGCAGGTTTGCCAAGAGGAATACATGGAAGTTCCCAAATTCTATGTTCTTTATACACTTCCGAGTGTGGACGAGAATAAGTGTGGGGAAATTTCTATCGGCGATAATTTCACTATTATTTTCTTGTGCTAACATTTGTATGGAGTTATTGTTTTCAAAACAGGTATTATGGGTGGATCCTCAAATTTTCCGATTGTTAGTATATGGGAATGAATCTTACTAGAGCTAAGTCGGGCCGTCGACTTTAAAACCAGCGCTTAATGGGAGGCAACCCATCGGTTTTGTATTTCTTATCCTTTTGTTTTTTTTTGTTATTTCTTTTTCTTGTTTCTTATCATGTTAAAATTTCCCACCTTGACTTTAGTAGGAGGATTCAATTACATTGAGGACAATGTAAGGTTTAAGTGTGGGGGGTGGTTAAGCATGTTTTTAAAACAAAAATTACAAAAAAATTAAAAAAGTTTAAAAAAAAAAAAAAAAGTTTTACATAAAAATTCCAACTTTTAAAGATTTTAGAGTCACTAGCATACTTCTAGGTATGTTTACATAGAGATTTTGACCAACATAATTGAACTTGGAAATGTTAGAGAACTACATTCGGTTTCTTGTTTGTTAGAGTGTTAAATAATGGATTTAATCATGCCGGTGATGCGAATTTGGTGCGGGGAGAAGGGCATTATTAGAGTTGCTGATCAATCATTAGTGGAGACTACCCGTATTCATATCATGTGAGGCACCAACCAGAAATTTTCCGTCTACTAAAGAGCTTCTTTTAAGTGTGTGTCACCGTACGTTAATTCCGGGTAGAATGGTGATCTACCCAACCTCCCACCAATAGAAGCACTACTCTTTGATCTCTTGAGTGCTAATTTTGTCAATCATGAGGGTGACGTCCATGGATGAAAGCTTCCTTCTTGTAGTTCGATTTGCAGTTAGCACCATTCTCTCTCGCGACAACAACGGATCCATAGAAACACATCATCATCAACAAGGAGCGACATCAAAATCTACAAGGAAAGTTGGAAAAGTTTAAGGTTTACAAGCAACGGAACGAGAAAAAGAGCAAATTTCAAACTCAAGTAAAGCAACATACAAATGAGCGAATTTTACATATATGTTGAAGACTTACACTACAACGAGGTAATTTTATATCCAAGTATGAAGACTTATTCATGAAAGCAAAGAAAATTAAAAGGTGAGAATTTTTGAAGTTTATGATTTCAAGTTGTGAAGAATCAAGCGGTAAAATACTTCTCCCACGGCCATGGTTTATTTTTGTATTTAATTTCTCTTGTTATCAAAAAAAAAAAAAAAAAAAAACAAGAGAAATATTTGTTTTGTTAATAAGCCGTGGGGAAGGAAAATTTATAAGGAAGTTTCAAGCGACAAAGATTTCAAGGTAAAGAGTTATAAAATGTCAAGGATTTATGAAATTCGAGGGTTTATCATCAATAGTTGAAACCGAAGACGAAGACCATGAAGATCAAGACGAGGAGCGGAAGACGTTTCTATTGGATGCCGTGAGAGTGGTGTTATCATAATTGGCAATCGGATGTGAAGGTGAGTAATTAATCTCATCCTCGATAATAATGGTTGATTTCCTTTCGTAGAGATCGTCAGAAAAATGGTTTTTCAAAATGTTAAAAGATGTGGGTTTTTAAAAATATTTCGGAAGTTGTCCTTCCCATCATTCAACGTGTCGCAGGATTTCTTTCTTCATTCCTACCGCACACATGTGAGAACCATAAAAAGCTGTCTTTTTGAGTGCAATTATCATAAAATCCTATATGGTGAGGGGCGAAGTCGAGGCGAAATGCTTATTGATCGTTTCTCAAACACGCATTCTCTCATTATGGTGTGGTTATTTCTCACTCAACATTTAAGAATGAGAATATGTTCTTTAGTATTTCTAACTTCTTATTACTAGCATGCGAAACTCTATGTCCTCATAGCTTTTTGGATGCTTGGGACGCTGAACGCTTTGAAGTTGTGAGTTTTTAGTTTGATTTGCTCGAGGACTAGCAAAGTCTAAGTGTGGGGGAATTTGATAGGTGTAGAATACACCTAATTTACTATCTAGTAGTTTATGCTTTCTTTGCTATTTTTCTTGTAAATTATGTATTTTACGCATGTTTTGAGTTTTATAGCTACTTTGGAGTCGCACGGAGGAAAAGAAGAAGAAATCACCCAATTTGATCCAAAAGGGCAAAAAGGTCATTTTACAAAGCGATTGATATATGGAGCCCAAATTGAGGTTAAGGGGCAACCCAATTTGGAGGAGTGTTAAACACAGACCAGTCAAGGTTAAGGGACCTCATTGGGTGGTTGGATCTAGAAACAGTGGGTGCAAATAGACATCCCATTTTAAAGCCCTAAACTAGGTCGAATCAAGAAGAGATATTCTTCTCTTCTCTTTTCCTTTGTTCCTTTACTTTGAAGCTACATTTGGAGAATTCATGGGATTACGATGGGAGATTGCTCACGGTTTTGGGAAGAATTGAATAAGAAATAAGAAGGCATCGTTGAAGAACTGAAAGAGAGGAAGATCAGACCGAGAAGAAGATAGGATTCGAATCGAGTTTATGATTGAGCTCAGAGATTGAGATTAATGGCAAGAGAGATTAAGAAATCGACGATGAGGCTCGATCTATGGAAGATACGAGATGGTGGTGGCAGCCTGTAATTGAGCAAGGGATTGAGTGGAAGAAGGAGTACACGGGGATGACGATGTTGTTACTATGAAGATTTAGGAAAATGGGTTTTGCTCGGATGGGTCCGTGATTCTAATGGGTAATGATGAAGTCGATTCGAGAGGCAAGTTGCTGTGGAATTGATAATGGGTATTGAAAAGACTCAGGGAAGAAGAAGATGTAGAAATTGATGGTGTTCTCTGGCTCAAAGAATGGGCCTGAGTTGAAGATTGACAGAAGTAGTGAAGCTAATCTTTGGAAGAGAAATGGGTCCAGCGGTATCGTGAATATGAGGAGAAAGGGGATAGGAGCAGACTCGATTGTAATGAGTTCATATGAAGATTGGAATTGGTTCAAGTATCTTTGGAATCGATGAAGGAATTGAAGCTTAGAGATTGTTCGGGAGAAGCGGCTTTGTTGAAATCGAGAGATGGGTCCTGTGTTGAATCGAGAGAGAAGAACAGCTACTGCTGCTGTCATAACAGAGATCGAGACACAGAGTTGATGAATCTCGGTGCAGAATTGAGCTTGAAGAAGAGATGGGTTACAGAGATAAAGAATTAATGGGAGACAAAGAAGGTGATTAAATGGCTGAAGATGGTACTGCCGTGATGAAGATTCAGGGTTCTCTCGTGTATGATTGGTATTTTGAATAAGAAAGGGGATCTCTGGGTTAATGGCGGATGAAAGAAATTGCGAATGGGGTATAGATGAATGTGTAGGTTTGTCACGGGAGAAGATTGCAAAGTGAGGCCTGAATGTGGCCGTAAATGTCCTGTGAATTAGCGAAACTCGGCCAAATCATCCTTCCGAGTCGACTCGGACCGATCCTGGACGATCCCGATGGCCGATCCCAACCGAGTTCGGTGACCGATTCCGGTAGATCAAGTCAGCCGAGTAAGCTTCGACTCGGTTCGACTCGGTTAGTGAGCCTAGTTAGGCGAGTCGAAGCTAACTCGAGTCGACTCACTCCTTCTCCTTGACCTTTGACTAACGGTTCTTGACGGTTGACCCGTTTGACCGTTAGTCCTAACGGAGGACCGACGGAATATTCTCTTGACGGAGAAATTTTCGGGTGGCCGTGGCGACTTTATTCGCCTGGATTAGGCCACAATCCCAGTTTTCCGCGACCAAAATTCCGAGAATTTTCTATGGACTTCTCTCATGGGTATGAAGACTTGGGCTAGGAATTGGATGGAGAATTGGACTCAAATTTGGAAAGAGAAGGTGGAAGAGATGAAAAAGCTTGGATTTGGAAATTGAATTGCAAAAGGAAAAGGATTCTATTCCTTAGAAGATTTGGAGAATATTGAAGCCTATAAATAGAGAAGTTTTACACACCTCTCTACACATCTCTACACACAATTCTTTTCTTTTCTTATTCTTTGTGTGAACTCTTTAACATGAGTAGTTAATTTATTGATTGAGGATGAATTCCTAGTTCTTAATATGATTTGAGTTTTTGTTTTTAATTCTATCTTGAAGTTTTTCACATGATTATCGTTTGTTTTTACTAATAGGAATGATCTTAATGACATTCATGATTGATTGATAGATTGTTTAGAATGCATGCTAAATTGATTTGTTAGTTTAATCTAAATCTAGTATAAGTTAGGGAATAAGTAATCGTTCTCGACACTTTACACAAGTAGAAAACACGAGACCTTGCGGAGGGATTCCGTGGAGCAATTGTGTGTAAAACCAACGCTAGAAAGTGGACCAAGCGAACCGAGTCTAACTACTAGTACTAAACCTAAATTCATAAATCTTAATGCATTCAGGGAATTACATCTTGTAAGCGAACCTCAGGGTGGTTCTTTTGAATAGAATCTGATAACTAAGCGGACACATTGTTACTCGGTGAAATTAGGGATTTTGGGGCTAGCTAAGCGTACTGCTATCCTACGGTTGGTGATAATCAGACTAATAACAAGTAGAAAAGAACATAACTTGATTCATTGTTTCGTAACGGGGTTAAGAAGGATTCCTTGGTCTTGTCTCTCTTTATTGCTTTCAACTTTATCTTTTAATTGCTTTGTTTATTTTCTTTTGCTTTTTACACCCCCTTTCGTGACAATTTTTACAACTAGAATCTCGTGCTCCTCGTGGGATCGACCTTGACTACCCTATATTACTTGTTAATTAGGTAGTAAAGTATTAATTAATTTGTTGTGGTTACGACACGCATCAAATTTTGAGCGCGTTCTTAGGGAGCAACCGGATGATTTTAGTTGTTTTTATTTTTCTTTTTGCTTTATTCTTGCTTTGTTGGATTCTATTCCGTATCTAACTTGGTTTTGAATCTTATTTCAGTCTTAGGTTTTCCATGTACGGTGGACAAGAGCAAGCATATTACAAAGAATCAATATGGTTTTCAACCTCAACATTATGACAACTTCCAACCATCCTTAGGATACAATCAAAACCAATCTTTTGGCTATGATCAAATTCCTACGGAACATTATGGATATTCTCATACATATCAACAACCTTATGACGGGTATGTAAGTGGACAATCACAAGGATGGGAGGATAGTTTTGTCTATGATCAGAAATTCTCTAGTTTTGCAGATAAGATGTTTGCGATGATTGGGGATCTTCAACAAAAGTTTCAAGAATCACATCGAGAAATTCTAAGGAATTCGGAGAAAATATACGAACAAATTAACCAACCTTTGGAAACTTTTGAAGACGCTAGTGTAGCTTACTTGAGCCTTGATCTTAATAATGATCAATCACCTATTCAAAAGGAAGAGCTTGAGGAAGATGCATTTATTGCTTGGAAAAAATTTCTTAGGGAAAGATGGGAGTCCCCGGAAGTGTATGAACGTTGCAACGATGAGGAAGTTATTCCAACTCCGGATCATAATAACGATCCTTCACCTATTCAAAAGGAGGAGTTTGGATATGACTTACCTATTGTTGTAAACGAAGTAACACCCTCACAAGAAGATCTTACAATTTATACCGAGGAAGATTATATGAGGAAGAATGGCCCGATTCCGATGATGAGAATGTTGAAGAGATGATACTAGAGGATGAAACCACATTCATTGATTTTGTGGAAGACCCAATTGAACTTGCTAATGATTATGATGATACCGAGACTATGGTTAAGGTAGAAAAACGACGTAAGAATGGTTGCAAGGTTTAATAGAGGACCACGATATACAAGAGGTAAGTGATTCACTTGAATTTTTTAAGGATGAAGAGGATTCTATAATACAAGAGATTGTGCAAGGTTTGTCTAACCCTTTGCATATTGATTCTTCTCCTTTACCTCTTATTGGTTTGAATGTATGTGCTTCGAAAGTATTTTTGGATGATTTTGTTTCTAAATATCCACCATTGGAAACACTTGATGCTAACACTATGCAGGTTTGCCAAGAGGAATACATGGAAGTTCCCAAATTCTATGTTCTTTATACACTTAGAGTGTGGACGAGAATAAGTGTGGGGGAAATTTCTATCGAGCGATAATTTCACTATTATTTTCTTGTGCTAACATTTGTATGGAGTTATTGTTTTCAAAACAGGTATTATGGGTGGATCCTCAAATTTTCCGATTGTTAGTATATGGGGAATGAATCTTACAAGAGCCAAGTCGGGCCGTCGACTTTAAAACAAGCGCTTAATGGGAGGCAACCCATCGGTTTTGTATTTCTTATCCTTTTGTTTTTTTTTTTGTTATTTCTTTTTCTTGTTTCTTATCATGTTAAAATTTCCCACCTTGACTTTACTAGGAGGATTCAATTACATTGAGGACAATGTAAGGTTTAAGTGTGGGGGAGTGGTTAAGCATGTTTTTAAAACAAAAATTACAAAAAAATTAAAAAAAAGTTTTAAAAAAAAAAAAAGTTTTACATAAAAATTCCAACTTTTAAAGATTTTAGAGTCACTAGCATACTTCTAGGTATGTTTACATAGAGATTTTGACCAACATAATTGAACTTGGAAATGTTAGAGAACTACATTCGGATTTCTTGTTTGTTAGAGTGTTAAATAATGGATTTAATCATGCCGGTGATGCGAATTTGGTGCAGGGAGAAGGGCATTATTAGAGTTGCTGATCAATCATTAGTGGAGACTACCCGTATTCATATCATGTGAGGCACCAACCAGAAATTTTCCGTCTACTAAAGAGCTTCTTTTGAGTGTGTGTCACCGTACGTTAATTCCGGGTAGAATGGTGAGCTACCCAACCTCCCACCAATAGAAGCACTACTCTTTGATCTCTTGAGTGCTAATTTTGTCAATCATGAGGGTGACGTCCATGGATGAAAGCTTCCTTCTTGTAGTTCGATTTGCAGTTAGCACCATTCTCTCTCGCGACAACAACGGATCCATAGAAACACATCATCATCAACAAGGAGCGACATCAAAATCTACAAGGAAAGTTGGAAAAGTTTAAGGTTTACAAGCAACGGAACGAGAAAAAGAGCAAATTTCAAACTCAAGTAAAGCAACATACAAATGAGCTTAATTTTACATATATGTTGAAGACTTACACTACAACGAGGTAATTTTATATCCAAGTATGAAGACTTATTCATGAAAGCAAAGAAAATTAAAAGGTGAGAATTTTTGAAGTTTATGATTTCAAGTTGTGAAGAATCAAGCGGTAAAATACTTCTCCCACGGCCATGGTTTATTTTTGTATTTAATTTCTCTTGTTATCAAAAAAAAAAAAAAAAAAAAAAAAAAGAAGAGAAAATATTTGTTTTGTTAATAAGCCGGGGAAGGAAAATTTATAAGGAAGTTTCAAGCGACAAAGATTTCAAGGTAAAGAGTTATAAAATGTCAAGGATTTATGAAATTCGAGGGTTTATCATCAATAGTTGAAACCAAGACGAAGACCATGAAGATCAAGACGAGGAGCGGAAGACGTTTCTATTGGATGCCGTGAGAGTGGTGTTATCATAATTGGCAATCGAGATGTGAAGGTGAGTAATTAATCTCATCCTCGATAATAATGGTTGATTTCCTTTCGTAGAGATCGTCGAAAAATGGTTTTTCAAAATGTTAAAAGATGTGGGTTTTTAAAAATATTTCGGAAGTTGTCCTTCCCACCATTCAACGTGTCGCAGGATTTCTTTCTTCATTCCTACCTGCACACATGTGAGAACCATAAAAAAGCTGTCTTTTTGAGTGCAATTATCATAAAATCCTATATGGTGAGGCGAAGTCGGCGAAATGCTTATTGATCGTTTCTCAAACACGCATTCTCTCATTATGGTGTGGTTATTTCTCACTCAACATTTAAGAATGAGAATATGTTCTTTAGTATTTCTAACTTCTTATTACTAGCATGCGTAAACTCTATGTCCTCATAGCTTTTTGGATGCTTGGGACGCTTGAACGCTTTGAAGTTGTGAGTTTTTAGTTTGATTTGCTCGAGGACTAGCAAAGTCTAAGTGTGGGGGAATTTGTTAGGTGTAGAATACACCTAATTTACTATCTAGTAGTTTATGCTTTCTTTGCTATTTTTCTTGTAAATTATGTATTTTACGCATGTTTTGAGTTTTATAGCTACTTTGGAGTCGCACGGAGGAAAAGAAGAAGAAATCACCCAATTTGATCCAAAAGGGCAAAAAGGTCATTTACAGGCGATTGATATATGGAGCCCAGGCGAGGTTAAGGGGCAACCCAATTTGGAGGAGTGTTAAACATGGACCGGTCAAGGTTAAGGGACCGCCATTGGGTGGTTGGATCTAGGAACAAACAAAATAGACATCCCATTTTTAAAGCCCCTAAACTAGGTCGAATCAAGAAGAGATATTCTTCTCTTCTCTTTTCCTTTGTTCCTTTACAAGCTACTGAGAATTCATGGGGATTCTGATGGGAGATTGCTCACGGTTTTGGGAAGAATTGAATAAGAAATAAGAAGGCATCGTTGAAGAACCTAAAGAGAGAAGATCTGAGGAGAAGAAGATAGGATTCGAATCGAGTTTATGATTGAGCTCTTTAGATTGAGATTAATGGCAAGAGAGATTAAGAAATCTGACGATGAGGCTCGATCTGTGGAAGATACAGATGGTGGTGGCAGCTGTAATTGAGCAAGGGATTGAGTGGAAGAAGGAGTACACAGGGGATGACGATGTTGTTACTATGAAGATTTAGGAAAATGGGTTTTGCTCAGATGGGTCTGTGATTCTAATGGGTAATGATGAAGTCGATTCAGAGGCAAGTTGTCAGGAATTGATAATGGGTATTGAAAAGACTCGGGAAGAAGAAGATGTAGAAATTGATGGTGTTCTCGGCTCGAAAGAATGGGCTGAGTTGAAGATTGACAGAAGTAGTGAAGCTAATGGAAGAGAAATGGTCCAGCGGTATCGTGAATATGAGGAGAAAGGGGATAGGAGCAATTCGATTGTAATGAGTTCATATGAAGATTGGAATTGGTTCAAGTATGCTGGAATCGATGAAGGAATTGAAGCTTAGAGATTGCTCGGGAGAAGCGCCTGTTGTTGAAATCGAGAGATGGGTCTCGTGTTGAATCGAGAGAAGAACGTCACTATTCTTTGTCATAACAGAGATCGAGACACGTAGTTGATGAATCTCAGTGCGAGAATGAGCTTGAAGAAGAGATGGGTTACGAGATAAAGAATTAATGGGAGACAAAGAAGGTGATTAAATGGTCAAGATGGTACTGCCGTGATGAAGATTCAGGGTTCTCTGTGTATGATTGGTATTTTGAATAAGAAAGGGGATCTGTGGGTTAATGGCAGATGAAAGAAATTGCGAATGGGGTATAGATGAATGTGTAGGTTTGTCACAGGAGAAGATTGCAAAGTGAGGCCCGAATGTGGCCGTAAATGTCCTGTAATTAGCCGAAACTCGGCCAAATCATCCTTCCGCGAGTCGACTCGGGGCCGATCCGGACGATCCCTGATGGACCGATCCCAACCGAGTTCGGTGACCCGATTCCGGCAGAGATCAAGTCACCAGTAAGCTTCGATCGGTCGACTCACCGAGTGAGCTTAGTTAGGCCGAGTCGAAGCTAACTGAAGTCGACTCACTCCTTCTCCTTGACCTTGACTAACAGTTGACCGACAGTTGACCCGTTTGACCGTTAGTCCTAACGAGGACTCGGAATATTCTCTTGACGGAGAAATTTTCGGTGTGGCGGCGGCGACTTATTCCTAGGGATTCGGCCACAATCCCGGTTTTCCTACGACCAAAATTCCAGAATTTTCTATGGACTTCTCTCATGGGTATGAAGACTTGGGCTAGGAATTGGATGGAGAATTGGACTCAAATTTGGAAAGAGAAGGTGGAAGAGTTGAGAAAAGCTTGGATTTGGAAATTGAATTGCAAAAGGAAAAGGATTCTATTCCTTAGAAGATTTGGAGAATATTGAAGCCTATAAATAGAGAAGTTTTACACACCTCTCTACACATCTCTACACACAATTCTTTTCTTTTCTTATTCTTTGTGTGAACTCTTTAACATGAGTAGTTAATTTATTGATTGAGGATGAATTCTAGTTCTTAATATGATTTGAGTTTTTGTTTTTAATTCTATCTTGAAGTTTTTCACATGATTATCGTTTGTTTTTACTAATAGGAATGATCTTAATGACATTCATGATTGATTGATAGATTGTTTAGAATGCATGCTAAATTGATTTGTTAGTTTAATCTATATCTAGTATAAGTTAGGGAATAAGTAATCGTTCTCGACACTTTACACAAGTAGAAAACACGAGACCTTGCGGAGGGATTCCGTGGAGCAATTGTGTGTAAAAACAACGCTAGAAAGTGGACCAAGCGAACCGAGTCTAACTACTAGTACTAAACCTAAATTCATAAATCTTAATGCATTCAGGGAATTACATCTTGTAAGCGAACCTCGGGGTGGTTCTTTTGAATAGAATCGATAACTAAAGCTTTACCATTTACTCGGTGAAATTAGGATTTTGGGGCTAGCTAAGCGTACCTGCTATCCTACGGTTGGTGATAATACTGTGACTAATAACAAGTAGAAAAGAACATAACTTGATTCATTGTTTCGAACGAAGAAGGATTCCTTGGTCTTGTCTCTCTTATTGCTTTCAACTTTATCTTTTAATTGCTTTGTTTATTTTCTTTGCTTTTACACCCCCTTTCGTGACAATTTTTACAACTAGAATCTCGTGCTCCTCGTGGGATCGACCTTGACTACCCTATATTACTTGTTAATTAGGTAGTAAAGTATTAATTAATTTGTTGTGGTTACGACACGCATCAGCAATTAATATCACTCTCTCTCAGCATCCATAGAAACGTCTTCAATCTTCGGTCTTCAGTCTTCAACTGTTGATGATGAACTTCTGAACTTCACAAAAACTTGACCAACATTTTTTTTTTTTTTTTTTAGCTGAAAATAACAATAAAACAATTTTACACAATTTTACACAACTTGTATTGTCTTGGTTTCATAAACTTCACTAATTCTCATCTTATTTTCTTTTCTTTTCTTTGTTGCATGTAAACCTTGGACTATTTCAACTTTTCTTCAAATATTCGATGATGCTCCGCTTCTTGTACGACGATGTGCTTCTATGAATCACGGATGTTGTTGAGAGGGAGAGAGTGATGCTAACTGCAAATCGAACTACAAGAAGGAGTTTTCATCTTTAAACGTCACCCTCATGATTGACAAAATTAGCACTCAAGAGATCAAAAATAGTCTTTGAAGTGGTGCGAAGTTGGGTAGCTCACCATTCCTACCCGGAATTGACGTACGGTGACACACACTCTAACAGATTTTTTAGAAAGTCACAAAAAAATGAAGGTCGGTGCCTCGCTTGATGTAAAAATGGGTAGTCTCCACTATGGGTGATCACAATTCTACTACCGAATATCTATACAACACCTAATTCGCCCCTCAGGCATGGTTAAATCCAACTTTAACACTCTAATCAACTAAGAAACCCGATTGTGTTCTCCAGTACTTCCAAGTTCAGTTATTTTGGTTAGATTCTCTATGTAAACATAGCTAGAAGCATGCTAGTGACTCTAAGATCTCTAAAAGTTGGAGGTTTTTATGCAAGTATTTACAAAGAGTTTTGAAATTTTTTGAATTTTTTGAATTTTTTGAATTTTTTTTTTTTGATTTTTTTTTTTTGAAATAAAAGACTAAAAACTCTATATGCAAATGTACCCCCCCAAACCTAAATCAAACATTTCCTCAATGTGTCAACAGATAATAAGAATTTAAACAGTCACATACCATGAGAACTATGTTGAGTAGAGAAAAGGGAAGAGATTACCGGTATGTCGGCGAAAGCAAGGTTAGAGCTTCATTAGTCAAGGATAGAATCCAACATTCTCAGCTGAGATCATATTGGATTAGCACAATATATACAAAAGAAGACTCTACTGATTCAAGATAGAAGATTTAACAAGACCTACTGGATTATATACAAGAAAAATTTACCATACACCAATAATCTAAAGAGTTGAGGATCAACCCAAAAGAAAATATGCAGAGATATCAACAGCCTTACACAAATATAATATGAGAGTGCAAGAAAGACTGCATATGTGAACAAGTTACCCCTAGACCAAAAGTTGGCAACATAAGTGTTTTTGAGCACAAAATCTTGCAATTTGAGAGGCAGATCATGCACAAGGTCTAGTTCAAAGTGAACACTTTTAGGAACGGGAAGAGATACACATTCCAACTGTGGCTCCCTAAAGGTGTTATACTTTGATGCAAAATAGTCCAAGATGACTTGGGAAGCACAAAGCTCTAGGCCTAGATTAGGAACTCTTAGAATAGTTGGTTTAAGATTTTTGTGACAAGCCAAACCTAGGTTGGGTGGAAATCTATCAACTTGTGACATGGACAGGGGGCCACATGCATCCAATTTGCTCTTATTCATTTGGCTCTTAACATCATTACACACTCTTCCTAAGTCAGAGAAAAAAAGTGCAGTATCATGCTCACAATCATTGAACAAATTAGCAAGTCCCAATTGATAATCATCATCAAAAATTTCAATCTCATGCATATGAAAACCAGGAGAAGCATCATGTTGTAACCTAGGCATGGAATCAGACACATCAAAGTTGTTTTCATGCATAGTATCATTGGTGTCAAAAATTTCAGCATTCCCTAAGTCACAAACAGGTGGTATAGCTTGCTCACTTTCACTGGGACAATTGCACAGGCCCTAACTCGTAGTTAACCTCGCATGCATCTGCAGATTTAGAAGAAACCTCATTCATGGAGGTTGGAGCAAATCCTAATGTCTCTCGAGTCCACAAGCTTCACCATATTTTCAAGATATACAAGCTCTTCTAACATGTCATATTCATCCTCATCATCATCATAACAAAATGCATTTCCCTATTCAAAATTGTAGCATTTCTAGTGTACTCATTTACCTCTAGATTAGGTTCATATTCAAATGTCATTTGCATGAGTAAGAACACTATTTTCAAAATTTACTTTATTAGGGACAACAAACATCTTATCATGAGATTCCTTCCATTCTTCATTTTGTAACTGAATCAGGTTCATTTGAAGAATCATAGTGAGCTATTCAATTGAAGGAGTGTAGGAGCAGAATATCGCGACATCGATACTTCGCGAGATTAATAAACAACTACATCGCGAAGGCGTCGCAAGAAAGAAATATAAATGACGCAATGGATGACGAAAGTCAGAACATGAGAAAAGTATGAAGACTTGGCGATATTTAGGAGTGTCGCAAGTAAAGACATTTATAACGTTCGCGACACTTCGCGAGATGTTCTCGAAAATAAAGGACAGCTTAGCTGTCATCCACCGTATACTACCCTATATAAAGGGTTGAGCCAGTTTGTTGAAAGGGGCGGCATCTTTTCGAATTGTTAAGAAAGTCATTAGGAGAGAGAAAATTAAGAGTGATTGTAATTTCTTTAGCTCTGTTCTACATTTCTTTGTTAATCTTTCAAGAATACAATTAATAAAATATGTTGTTATTCATCTTCAAATGGAATAATTAAACAAATTTGAGTGAGGGGTGTAGTGTGGGATTTCCTGCAACTACATATGCGCTAGAAACAGGGATTGAACCTTGTGAATTGGAAGAATTAGGTGTAACAAGAAAGAAATCTTGAATAATTTTTAAACAAGTTACTAAAATTGAGAAATGGCTAGGAGAAAGAATCCATCGAACAACCAACGATCATAAGGAGAAGTGGAAGATTAGTGGGAGAAAGGAGAAATGAAGTAGGTGAACCATCAAGGATAGATGCAAGAAATGGAGAAGAAGGTCGAATTCAACCACCAATTCAACCATCAACTCAACCACCAATTCAACCAAAGACTAAACAGAGTAATCGATTATGATAGGGTGAGCGTGCATACATGGAGATCGAGATTCTATGGAAGAAAGAGAAGAAGTGCAACAATTGATGAATAATGGACAGAAGAGAGAAATCGAGAAGAGATGGGAGAAACAATTCGTGGAAACGAAGAAATTGCGGCATTAGAAGCGTTGAGATGACAATACACGAAGAAAGGCGGTTAGAAGCAAAGAACGCGTAAAATCTAACAAGGCAAAACCACGAATTAAGGATGGAAAATAGGAGGTCGCAAAATAGAAGATCAAGAAGTAGTAAATGATCGAGATCGGGGATCGAGTAGAGAAAACGTGAGAAGAACATTACCTGCAGAAAACGTTAATGAAGAAAATTTGGAAAGAGAGTTAAATCTTGGTGAAGGAGGTCGTGAAGAGAGAGAATTAATAGAGAATCGTTATATTTTGGTGAATAATCACGATGATGGAAATTAAGAAGATAGGCGAATTTCGAGGACAGAATAACCCGCTTTAATGAAGAAAATCAGGAAGAAGGAAGGAGAACACTACATGGGAGAGAAACACAAAGGAAACAAAAGGAAATTGAAGATGACATTGAAAAGCATTATACCGAGCAAGCGCGTCTAGCCCGCGAGAGAGAAAGATTGAGAGCAGAAATGGAAAATCGAATTGGAAGAGGCGATTCGACGTAGAATAATCATGACAATCGAGAGAGAAGGCGCGAGGCGAAATCGCAACAATGGAGATATCAACGAAGAATATGAAAGAATACAAAAAGTAGACACGAAACGAAGAAGGAGGGAAGTGAATTAAAGAGACCGATAAATTCAAATTTCGAGGCAAATGAACAAATTCTGCGAGAATTGGCGAGAGATGAGAGGAATATTGAATGAAAATAAGAGAAGGAGGAAGAAGACAGTTAGATGAAGCTATCGCGAGGCTGCGAAAAATCCTTTTACATTAGAAGTGCGGTTAGGAGGAATACCCCCAAAATGCAACTTACCAAACTAACTAGCATTTTGATGATGGGTCAACTTGTGCAAAGACAACACATCAAGGCTTACGTGAGATGTATGCTTCAAGGTGGGAAAACCATGATGCTATATTGTGCAAATACTTTGCGTCGAGTTTAACGGGAGAAGCATTGAAATGGTTTGAGGGTTTACCAAGGAATACAATCACATCATTCAATCATTTACAAGCTATATTTTTGGGGGCGATATAAGCAACAACTCTTCGCGACCGGCATTGAAGATGTATTTGGGCTAAAACAAAGAATTGGCGAGAGCTTGAGACATCCTGACAAGTAAGATGGAAGACAATGTGTAGCGAAATGGCTGAACGGGTGGATGAAAGATATCTCATACTATCATTCATAAATGCTATGTTCTGCAACCAACTTATTATATGTTCAAGTTTTCGTAGTCAAGAATACAATCACGATGACCGAATTGAGAGAATTGCAAGAGGAATATATTGCTTTGGAGGAAAGACAAAATGAAGTAGAATCGTACCCAGTATGGTAATACAAGTTCAAGTGCTGCGAATGCAAGTTTGTTACCAGTTAATACAAACAGTGGCGAGCACCTCGCAAGGGCAACAAGAGAGAGTGGTAGATGATGAACAGCCAAAATTGGTAGCTATGGGAAGTCGCGATCAGGAAGAATTTGAAAGAGAAAGAAATTTATACAACCGTGGCGAAATAATAAAATTCAAAGGCTTGATCAACCGCAAGAAACCTATGGAGGTCAAAGGCATAATTCACAAGAGACTTATGGAGGCCGGAGGCGGACTATCATAGAGGACAGCAAATGAAGTCATAGAGTCGTATGGGAAGAAATCAAAATGCCACCATTAAACGCTAGTGTGGAGAAGATATGGGAGGCTATAATCCCGATGGAGAATATACCCGCACCATGGAACATATGGAGTGAACCGCCACCGAGGTGATAGAAGTCACGAATTTTGCTCTTACCATCGTTTTCATGGACATCCGACAAATGACCGCAAGCATCAAAAGAATTATCCTTAGAATGATTGATCGGGGAAGTTGAATCACTTTTTAAAAAGCGAAGAGAAAGTTCAACATTTACCGCCCACCATTGAAGGGAAAAGAAACGACATGATAGGGTTGGGGCGAAAGCCAAAATTTGTTTTGCAACTCCATTGTTCATTCATATCGCACCATTGAAGATTTCCATGATAACGTACTCGTAGGGTTTTTTATGCAGGGATGTTAATGATAAGGAGGTAATGAACATCGCGAGGAAATCGCAGCCTAAAAGAATGGCAATTAAGATTATCTCTTTCTCTCGGAAGAAATACCCAAAGGTAGAGAAATACATGATAACCCGTTGGTGGTAAACCGGATATTAATCCAAAACCCGTTGATGGGGAAGATGATGAAGAAAATTGTTGGGCGATAAATGAATATTAATCGATCTGGGAGTTGATCCAACATCCTTTTTTTTACCATACTTACAAGACTATGGGAGGAAAGGATGAAGAGTTGATCCCTTCAACATACAAAATATATGGTTTCAATGGTACCCGAACAAGCCCAAAGGAGAAGTACACATGAGAATACCGTTGCAAGGATTGTCAACCGATATTTTGTTTTGTGTGGTCGAGGTGGAGTCCCCTTATAATGCATTGATTGGAAGGCCATGGTTGCATGAAATTGGGTGTGGCGTCAATGTATCATCAGTGTATAAAATTTCCCCATCCTAGTGGTGTTGGAATTATAAAGGGAGATTGGATAGAAGGGGGAAAATGTTATGAGATCGATGTGAGAGCTATGAAGAGAGAAATTTACGCAAAAAAGAAGGGATGGAAGAAGAATATTAAAGAGGAACAAAGAAAAGAAAGATTGATGGTAGATAGCATAAACATAAGGAGGGAAGACACATTGCGAGGAGAAGATATGACGGCAGTTGAAAGTCATGCTGGAAAAGAATTATTCAGAGGTTTTAATGATACAGAGGCAGAGGGAAGCAGGAATAAAAGGTGTAAGAAGTGAATAATTGCGAAAAGTAACAAAGATAAAGTGGCGAAGGCACGTCAAGGACAAGAAGAATAAGAGGTAGTTGTAGGCGCTTTGCGAAGTGAATGCATGAAGGCAGTTGAAAAGTTGCGATGGAAAGGAAACGATAAGAGATTTGAATGGTGAAAAGGCAGAATGTAGTAAGAGTGAAAAGTGTAAGAAGTGAATAATCATCAAAAAAGCAACAACAAGAGATTATTCAAAGTAAGAGGAAGAAACAATAATAGAAGCAGAAACATGTGAAGATCTCGTAAAAAAAAAAAATGTATGCAACTTTGATTGAAGAATTGAAAAACGAAAATGATTAAACAATGTAAGCTTGTGCGATAGCTTCGCAAACAGAATGAATGCTTGAATGAATTAACAAATATGAATGAGTGAGTGAATGGGACGAACCTTTATGGCGTACACCTTAGTTCGCGAATGATATTTCGCAAGAGGCAAATGTAAGACCTAAAGTGCGTCTATATAAGGGGGTATCTCTTGACATGGCTCAGGGAAAGGTTACACCGCTCCGGAACCCGAGTCATGGAGATTTGGGGCCCATGAAAGCCTATCCGGTGGAGATACCTTGGATTTCCAACTATATATATAAGGTTATACCCTGGTTGGACGCCCGAGGGTCTCTTCCAAGAGCCGCCGTATGACCAAGGCGCCGAGGTACACGGTTGAGTCAAGAGTGCGGGAGCATGGAACTTCCTTACCACTCTTGACAAGTCTTGGCACATGATGCACTCGGCCAAGAAAACTCCACTTAGGGTGCAGCCTCGTAACCATAAACCATATAGGTATAAGGGATAAGAGGCTGCGAAAACAACCGTTTGTTGTTAAGACCGGATGGGAGGAGCTAGTCTTGTATGGCCGATGTACGCCTCCTGAAGGAGCAACCAGGGGAGATGATAAGGGCGCACCCTCCATTAGGAGCCGATAAGTGTCAAAAGACGCAAATGTCATAAGACTTTATTTTCGCAAGGAAATGAAGACTTATCATATTTGTGCAATGATCCTGTAGAGGCAATAATACTGACACAAGGATAAGGCGAGATCAATGGGTCATTGCATGGAATGCAAAACGCCCCGCGATTTCGTCGCAGAGACGATAATGTCATGGGGTTTTACACTCGCAAGGGTGTTTAAGCCCGTCATATTGTCGCGAATAAAATATCCTCGCAGAGGCAAAAATACTCAATGATAAGACAAGGTCAATGGGTCATTACATGAAAATGTAAAGACGTCCCCGCGATCTTGTCGCAACGAGGGTGGCGAAATAAGACCTTTAATTAGGAAGGCAAAATAAGACCACACAAAAACGATAAGGCAAGATTAGTGGAGTTCTTCATTTATGGAGATATTCTGCGATCTTGTCGCCATAGCGAGCTTCAATATGCTTCAGAAAAAATGATAACAGAGGTAGATCTCTCATTTGGGAATGAATAACAGAGGCAAGTATGGGAATGAATAGGATAAGGTTTTGTTATTCATTCCCATATGAGGAATTTATGCATTCATGATATTGGTAGTCGAATTACAAAAGAGAACTGCTTGATTAATATGTGCAAGTAAAGAAAGCTAAGATTGAATTCATATTTGACAATCCAAGAAGATTGAAAGAGTATATATATTTCAAGTAGCAAAAGAAAAAAAAGAAGTTATTTCTTTGAAGGATCATCTTCTTGGTCAGATTCTTCGGTTTCATCATTCTCTTCGCCAGATTCTTCTGCTTCGCTAGCATCACTATCAGAGACATCTGAGAAAAGTGTATCTTCAGGAATATCCTCGCGAAGACAAGGATATGAACTAAGAGGAATCTTGTGATCATTGCAAACTATCTCAATAGTTTGATTGCTAAAAACGAACTCCATAATTATTAAAGTTCGCCACCGTAGCTTGCGGCTTGTTTCTTCAAATTAGAATATTTGTTGTTGCGAAGAGAAAAGTCTTGTGCGAGTTGTCCTTTTTCGACTCAAGTTCTTCAATCCTTGTTTGAAGTCTTTTCTGGATTCTCGTAGAACACATGATAATAAATTAACAATACAATAACAAGATCACAGAGATAAAGGACAAGAAAGTATAATAAACAACCTTCTCTATCGTATATCATGTCTTTAACCAAGGCGATGCTCGGCATGAAGGCTAACATCAACACCTAAATTATTCCTGGCATTATCTAGAACCTTCGCAGCCCAAGCAAACTCATCATTATTATTTATAACAAGAAGTGAACGAACTTGCTCTTCTCGCCGCGTTAGTATGGCATTCAAAGTTAAGGGATTCATCTCGTTCAATTTGTACCTCGAGAAGAGACTTTTGAAATGTTTCTAGTGCCTGCGCACCCCTATTAGCAAGACTTGGTCTTTTTCATCAATAAGGCCACTAATTTTCTTCCTTTGAAGCTCGATTTTTCTATGGGAATCAAGATACATTTGTTTAAATCGGTTGGCTAAACCTAAACTAGCTCTATGCTCAATTTCTAAAAGGCGACATTTATTTTGAAGTTCATTTAATGAAAGGGAATCAATTTTGTTTGACTTGAGTTACTTAAAGACTCGTTGAGATGGGCTGAGAAGAACATCATTATCCATGGGCTCTGGAAATGAATGGAGAAGAATGGCTTCTTCAGAGAGATTATATATGTCTCAAAAATAATAAATCAAAGCAAAGAATAATAGCTAACAAAGTAAAGATGACTTGAAGAATAAAAAAATTTATACCATAAAGTTGTCAAGTTAGCGCTTTGAAGAGTAGACATCTTAGTCTTCAGGAAAGCTGCATTCGGTCTCCAATTGTTGAATTCTTTCATTTTTATTGCGAGATATCGCAACCTCGGCTTAATTCTGGATCTTTTTTTTAAGATTGAGATTTTTCTTGCGAAAAGTTGTCGCATCTTTTCTCGAGATCCGAGGCAACAACAAAAGAAGCTCTCCCAGACTATAAAAGAAAAATAAATTGTTAGGATAAGAGCTTATAATCGAAATTACAGAGAAACAAAGGAATGTGAACATACCAAAGCACCGAGGGCATTTAAATGACTCAAGTCAACGTCGGAAACCCCTGCGAAGAGACTCATTATCCTCTAATAGTGGAGCATCGTGGTATTTTAGCGAGAGCTCCGCAAGTAGCAGTTAGATGATCATCTCCTAATCCTTGCATAGAATCGGAGAAGACACTGGACAATTGTGCCATGACAAGTAGTCAAACGATCCCCTTCCGCGAGGAAATACCAACCCTCATCTTCACCCTCATCAGAATCTTCATTGGTTTGAGAAGAGAGCAGGGTTTTCCGTTTTTTTAGAAAGCGGAGCATAAGACTTGTCTTTGCGAAAAGCAATTTTATCCTTGCCTTTAACCTTCGCAGCTTCAGCCTCTTCAAAGTTAACCTTCGTGACACGATACGATGAAGATAAGAAACAGAGGCAATAATATTGTTTAAAATAAAAGAAGATGTTTCTTACTTCATCCGTGAGCGATCGGAGTATCGCCTGTGGTACTCTTGCTTTGGATCTTCTTTATACTTCTTTCTCATTCTGGCGATCTAAAATTTCTTGAAAGTTAATAAATAAAAGAGAAAGGAAATGTCGCAAAGCGAAATTGAAAGAAGGAAATATACCTCTTTTTTCTCCTCAGGCCACTTAAATTCCCAAGGATGGTAATTCGCGAGGTGTGCGGGGAGAACATGTGAACCTGCGATGTAAGGTCCACTCAAGAATAAGGAACAACCCACCACTTCTCATCTTTGGAGTGGCGGGAGTACTATTGTTACCCGAATGCCAATCGATATCATGCATAAGCAGCTTTTCATCGGAACGTTATCTATTATTTTTAGTCGAGCGCCCAAATGAGATTTATCATTTCTCATGTTTATCACCGCATAATTCGCAAAGAAATTTTCTACAAAAGATACTTCTCGGGGACTATCTCCAAATCTGCAAAGTTAGGATCTCTAACATTAACAGATATAAAGATCCTTTGCCAGCGCCGCTGGCGGTGCAATTCAAGCATCAAGCGGATGCGATGCCGCTCAACCGATAGACAGCTCGCGAGAATTTTTTATGAGCAAGGATTTCATAGAATAATGGTATCTCGGATTATATAGAGGAATGGGAAGTCCTCATGAGGAGTTGACCTAGCGAGACTATGATTTTATGATCATCACATTGATGATCGAAAAAACAGTTTTGCAGAAACAATAGACGAAGATTCTTGATCGGAATAGTTGATAAGATGAAACCCTTCTCTTTTAATTTGTTTTGAGTACCTTCAAAAAGGGGTTTATATGTACGACCCAATGAATCCATTGATATAATATGGGAATGAATGGGAATGGAAGATTAAGAGAATTGAATAGGGGAATTACAGGATAGCAGAGTAGGCACAAATTGCGGAAGAAGAAAGTTAAACGAAAGTTGCGAGAGGGAAAATAAAAGAGAAAAAGAGAAGGATAAGAAAGCTATATATAGAGAAGAGAATCCTCGAGAAAACAAATGCATTTAATGCGAGATGGGACGTGAATGGTCAAGAATAAACGGTTGAAAGAGACGTGTCAAAAAAGAATGGAAGAAGAAACACCTGTAATAAATTCCGTATTTAATAAAAATGAATAATCGCGAGATAAAGATGAGCAGTTGCGGCACTTTAATAATTAGTTCTCATGACATTCTCTTCTTCACAGAGAAGACATGAGAAGAGGCAAGATGTAGGAGTAGAATATCGCGACATCGATACTTCGCGAGATTAATAAACAACTACATCGCGAAGGCGTCGCAAGAAAGAAATATAAATGACGCAATGGATGACGAAAGTCAGAACATGAGAAAAGTATGAAGACTTGGCGATATTTAGGAGTGTCGCAAGTAAAGACGTTTATAACGTTCGCGACACTTCGCGAGATGTTCCCGAAAATAAAGGACAACTTTAGTCATCATCCACCGTATACTACCCTATATAAAGGGTTGAGCCAGTTTGTTGAAAGGGGCGGCATCTTTTCGAATTGTTAAGCAAGTCATTAGGAGAGAGAAAATTAAGAGTGATTGTAATTTCTTTAGCTCTGTTCTACATTTCTTTGTAAATCTTTCAAGAATACAATTAATAAAATATGTTGTTATTCATCTTCAAATGGAATAATTAAACAAATTTGAGTGAGGGGTGTAGTGTGGGATTTCCTGCAACTACAAGGAGAGTCTTCACTATTGGGTATGCATGCCTCATATGGATATTCACTGCATGGTTGTGCATGAGGTTCACTAGAGAAGGGAAATTCAGACATGTTGTTATATGGATGATCATGCATTGCATTCAATTAAAACCTAGCATTGTTTTGCTCTATGAGTTTGAGATTCTCCATTATCAACTGCATACATGGGTTCATTGGAGGATAGCATTGTTCAACCTCCCATGGTGGTTGAGGATACATGTGCTCATAATGATTAGGGTATGTGCATTCAAGGTCAGGGCCCTGAGAGGGTTCATAGTACTCCCTAAGTCATTGACATCATGGTCTGTGGGGGGTTCATGTTGTGAGGCATGCCCATAAGCAAGCTCTTTAATTGACCTATGTGATGATTTTTTATCCCTAGTTTCATCCCAAAATCCTATCATGCCAGGCAATCAAGTTGGCCACAAAAACAAAACAAAGATTAGCCCGACATACATGCATACAACCAATTAATTTTCAACACAGAGAAGCAAGAATTACAAAGATGACACACCAACTCTCAGTATTTAGGATCCAAGCACACAGGAGTGCTGGTTGTTGTTGTAAGGCACAACACTGATTATGTGGTTTACATAGCACAAGATATGCACAGGACAGGTTGTACACAACACATCACAGCTTGGCAGGTTTATGCAGCAAAGTTTATGTAGGTCACAGCACGGCACAACATTCAACTAGTGAAGATGATAGCAAGTTTGCAAGTTTGCATAGGTGAATATGACTTGGCATCCAACAGATGCAACAAATGCATAGGATGCAAAAGCAGATGAACTATTTTAGCTCTTTTACAACAGACTTACATGCCACAGAGTGTTAACATACTCAGTTGACTTCAGTTTTCAGATTTATGCACCAAAAATTGCAGGGCAGATAGCTCACACAAGGTCAGTTGGCTTGCAGGGTTGCATAATGAGTAATCACACAGGTTTGCACAGGGGAATAAGAATGGATCAAGAGTTGCAGGGTTTGAATTCAGCACTACCACAGGGCACTTGTATGAGGTAAAGTGGCAACAGGGTCAGTTGACCTCAATGTTCACAGATTTATGCACCAAAAATTGCAGGGCAGATGGCTTAACAGGGTTTGTCAACAGGTTTACAGGCTTGAACAAGCGAGGATGACAGCAATCTTGGCAGATTATAGCTTACACAAGGTCTCATACAAGGTCTCACACAAGGTCTCACACAAGTTCAAGCATGCATAAGGGTGTAGATGGCTCAATGGGGTCTGCAGCAACTTGGCTATCCAAGTTGTAGCTCACACTCAACAAACCCGGGGGCTGGAGCGAGCACGGGCGGATGGAAGCTAAGGGTTACATCCCGAAACACACAAGAACAAGGATTTCAGGTGTTGCAGGGTTGAGCAATGCTCAGCAAGGTATCTAGCTAGAGGTTTTATCATGCAAAGGTGGTAACATGTACATACACAGATGCTCAGCAGCTTTTCAGTAATGCACAGGTCAGTTACAGGTTTGGCTAACCTCAAAATTACAACTCATTCACATATGTGATAGGGCAATACAATATGCTTGTTGGGTCAGCAGCATTCATGCAGATATCAAGGTCCAGTGAGCATACACGGTATTCATTTCATCAAAAAGTTCAACTATTCAATGCTACTTAGTGAGACTCACACTTTCAAGACAACCATTCAGGGGAGAAATGGGGTTGGAGAGTACAATACCGCCAGTATAAAACTGGGTTTAGGCAATTCCACAGTGGTCCTACTCCTTTGTCTTCTCCTCTTCCTTGGTTGTACAAAGAAGACCACAAGTACACGCTAGCTCATTTCGACTCCAAAATTGCATTTAAAGCAAGCTATCTGCCTATGGTGAAAATTGAGCCACAGGATAATAATAGCTGACACAATATTCAGTGATGCTATGGAGCTGACACAAAAACCACTAGCAAATAGAACAATGAAGATTTACAGGTTATGATACAAATCAGCAAAGTAAACTGCAGGGATATGGCAACTGAAAGCTACAAGGTGTAGATGAAAGATACAGAGCTAACAATAGAAGATAACAGGGATGATTTTAACAATGCAGGTGATGGACAGAGCTTAAAGAAACAGATAGGGCTTAAAGGATTAAGTTATACTAACAATGCAAGACTATTATGCAGTGTACACATGTTGCTAAATTAACAGCTAAATTACACTGGGAATGCAGATGTGCAGTTAAGATAACTAGCTAAAATGCAATGAACAAGGTGCACTAGAAGAAGCAATGATGCAGAGATATACAGAGTGAAGCTAAGTTACACTATCAACTGATTATGTAATGAAACTGAGGTGCAAATGACAGATTAAGTTACATAGATAAATAATATTCTAACACATATATACAAATTTTAGAATGAAAACCAGTTGAAGTTAACTCTAAAAAACAACACAGCACACTACCAAATCCCCGGCAGCGGCGCCAAAAACTTGGTAGGCTTGGAATGGTGTTTGCCTACAACTTATACTGCAAGTGCACAGTGCCTATTGGAGGCAGGGCAAGTACAGGTCGATCCACAGACAAATGGAGTGTGTAAGGTTGATTCTAAGGCTTCACTAAACTGATTTCTAAAGGAGTAACATAAATATGATTTGCTTTGAGTGTCGATACGACTAGAAGTTGTTGTCTAATCTAAAGTAGCAATTGAGCAAAGGTGTTGTAATTGGTTTGAGTGGCACTAGGGTGATTGAACTCACCACTTAATCCTATACTAAGGTAAACAAACTCTATTTATGCTCTTGTCCTTCCCTTGAAGGTCTCAGGTGGATATTATGTCAATTGAATTCACTAATTCTCCCTAGTATTGGTTGTCTTCTTACAAGACAACCAATCACAGGATAATTTGCTCATCAATTAGCTAATAATCCTAATACAATATACACAAGTAAGAACATAAATTGAACATGAATTAACTCATCATAAGATTAAGGGTTTATTCTACACCCTAGTTAATTAACTTAGAACATCATGCAAGCTTAAAACAGACTTGAAAATAAATTACAAAATTCAAACCCTAAAAACAGACTTCCCTTCTCTCAAATGAAGAACATCTCAATTTATACCTCACAATCACTCGAACTAGCAATTAAACAAAAACCCAAACCTCTTTCCTCTGCTAATTCGGCTCTGAACTCCATTAATTTGATGTTGGAGAAAACCTAGCTATAACTATCTCTAATTTAGCTTCTAGGGTTATGGGAGAAGCTAAGAAAGAGATAACTAGACCTAGAGAGGTGGTGAAGGCGGCTGTGGTGGCTGTGGTGCTGCTGGTACGGGTCGGGAAAGGAGAAGATGGCTCTGCCATGGTCGGGGGAAGAGAAGAGAATGGGTTTCTCTGGTTTTGTCGGGAGAAAGAAAAGATAAATGGAGAAGGGGTTGTTTGGTCGATGGGTGTAGGTGTAGATGGTTTCGGTGTGAGGCAGGAACATCGAGAGTTGATGTGCATGAAGGAGCGAGCGTTGGATGCGGGGGAACCCGATGCGTGGGCTGATGCGTCCGTAGGATGTAAATGGATCAAATCTGACGGCTCAGATAAGACGGGTTTGGATCCGGGTTATGGGCCGGGTCTTGGATAGCTCGAGCCCATGTCTTGTAAATGGGTTGCTACTTGTTGGGTTGCAACTGATGCGCGCGCGGGGTTTGGCTTTCTGCTCCATAGACGCTCGTCTCCAATTTTCTGCTCTTTTGGCTCCTTAATTTCTCCAAGCTTTATTTACTACCTAAAAACACAAAATTAATTAGTACAAGTATTTATTCTTGAAAACAGGGAAAATACAGAATTTGGGATAATATCTGATTTCTGAGCACAAAAGATGAGTTAAATGCCAATAAAAAGGTGTAGAAATATGCAATATTTGGCACTCATCAATGTCGCTCCTTGTTGATGATGATGGTGTTTCTATGGAGCCATTGTTGTCGAGAGAGAATGGTGCTAACTGCAAATCGAACTACAAGAAGGAGGCTTTCATCTATAGACGTCACCCTCATGATTGACAAAATTAGCACTCAAGAGATCAAAGATTAGTGCTTCTATTGGTGGGAGGTTGGGTAGCTCACCATTCTACCCGAAATTAACGTACGGTGACACACACTCAAAAGAAAGCTTTTTTAGTCAGCTACAAAGAATTTTTGGTCGGTGCCTCACATGATATAAATACGGGTAGTCTCCACTAATGATTGATCAACAACTCTAATAATGCATTCCCTCTTCTCCTAATTTGCATCATCGGCATGATTAAATCCATTATTTTAACACTCTAACAAGTAAGAAATCCGAATGTAGATCCCTAACACTTTCAAGTTCAGTTATGTCGGTCAGAATTCTCTATGTAAACATACCTAGAAGTATGCTAGTGACACTAAAATCTCTACAAGTTGGAGGTTTTATGGAATTTTTTTTTTTAAATACATGCTTAACCACTCCCCGACACTTAAACCTTACATTGTCCTCAATGTAATTGAATCCTCCTAGTAAAGTCAAGGTGGGAAATTTTAACATGATATGGAACAAGAAAAAGAAATAACAAAAAGCAAAAGGATAAGAAACACAAAACCTATGATTGCCTCCCATTTAGCGCTTGTTTTAAAGTCGACGGCCCGACTTAGCTCTTGCAAGATTCATTAGCCCGCATCAATCTCTTTAGCGGGAAAACATGACTTCACATCACTTGGGTATCTCATTGTCTCAAAGATATTGAAGTGGATGATTGCACCATCAAACTCCATAGTCAAGGCGCCATTTTGGACATCAATCTTCTTTCCAGCGGTACTCAAGAATGGTATGCCCAATAACAAAGGTGTAGACTTGGACGAGTTCTCATCATGCATGTCTAAGACATAGAAATCAGCCGGGAATATAAGCCCATTAACCTGCACCAAGACATTCTCAACAATCCCTTTCGGGTAAACATTAGATCGATTAACCGATGTTCCTAAATCTAGCAAAGCTCGAGTAAACCTTGTTTTACCAATTGTGCAAGGTATATTGAAACTACCGGGGTATTTTAATTTAGGTGGGAGTTTCTTGAGAATGAACGCCGATGCATTCTCCCTCACACTCATGACTTCATTCCCTTTAAACCTTTTCTTCTTAATGAACAACTCCTTTAAGAACTTTGCATAGCGAGGAATTTGTCGAATAGCTTCAATAAGTGTAATATTGACTTGTACTTTCTTAAGGATGTCCCAAATATCCTTGTATTCCAATTCTTTCTTTGACTTAGCAAATCGTCTAGGAAATGGGGATGGAGTTGTGAACGTAGGAACCGTCTCCTTAGGTTGGTTGGTTGGGGATGTATTCTCTTTTGGTGTGGTTTCAATTTCCTCTTTCTCATCATACAACTCATCTTGTTGATTTGGTTGCTCCACTTATTTCCCACTCCTCAAAGTAATCGCATTAATGCTCTCTCTTGGATTAACAAATGGTTGTGAAGGAAGCTTTGTGGATGCTTGAGATTTCAATAGGTTCACATCGGTCACCAATTGCCCTACTTGAATTTCCAAATCCTTGATTTCTGAATCGGTCTTTTGTTGATTTTGTTGTAACATAGAAGTAAGACCTTGCATGCCTTGCATTAACGCATTGAGCTTGTCATCACTCGAAGAATCACGCTCCTTGACTTGTTGTGGTTGGAATTGTTGAGGTTGGAAGCGTGGTTATTGGAAACCACCTTGTTGCACATATGGATTAGGATCCTACGCTTGCTTGTTTGCATAACTAAAGTTAGGATGATCCTCCAAACCGGGATTGTAAGTATTAGAATATGGATCGTACCTTGGCCTTTGATTTGGATATAAAGCATTTACTTGTTCGGTCTCATCATCCAGAATAATTACCGCGGCCATTCGTTGCACTACCCTCTCTATGTTACCCATCCTTTGATCAAGGTGTGATGATAAATTACTAACTTCATGCACTCGCCTAACCATTGGTTCATCTCTAGTGTAGAATTGTTACGAGTTTGCAGTCATACTTTCAATCAACTCGGTAGCTTGGGTCATCGTCTTGTTCACTAGTGCACCACCACCCGCGGCGTCAAGAAGAGATCTATCACTTGGTTGGAGAGCTTCGTAGAAGTTTTGGAGTATCATAACGTCACTGAATTGATGATGTGGACAGCTTGCCACCAATCTCTTGTATCGCTCCCAACATTCATACAATGACTCTCCCACATTTTGCTTCATCCCACAAATCTCCTTGCGAATTTGAGTAGCTTTTGATGCGGTAAAATATCTCTCGAGGAAAAGTTTCTTCATCCCATTCCATGTTGTGATACTTCCGGAAGGCAAATAATATAACCTTTCCTTAGCATTGCCCGCCAAAGAGAACGGAAAGCTTTCAACATTGCTCCATCCTCATTAGTCTCCGGTGGAAGCATGGCCATGACTGTGGTATAGAAGTCCATAAGATGTTTGTTTGGATCTTCATTCACCATGCCATGGAACTTTGGTAACTCTCTAATCAACCCCGTCTTGATCTCGAAGGTTGAGTTAGTTTGGATACACCATTGTTGTGTATCAAGCTTGTGAGAAGCTAGGTCCTTGAGTGTACGATCAGCCATTGCTTCTTCTTCTATATCCGACTCTGCGAACTCACTTGATGAAGAAGGAGGAAGCGGAGTGTTAACCGCACGAATAAAGTCTTTTAGTTGGGTGCCGGATCGAAGACGTATTGGACTCGGTCTGCCCTCTTTAAGCATTCACCAAAGACCTGAAACAAGATTCTCAAAAACTAAGTTAGATACGATATAGAATCTAACAAAGCAAGAATAAGGCAAAAAGAAAAATAAAAACAACTAAAATCGTCCGCTGCTCCCTGGCAGCGGCGCCAAAATTTGATGCGTGTCGTAACCACAACAAATTAGTGAATATTTTTCCACTCAATTAACAAGTAATATGGTGGTAGTTAAGTTCGTTTCCAATAGGAGCAAGAGTTTTTTAGTTGTTTAATTGTCACAAAAAGGGGGGGTTTGTTTTTGATAAAGCAAAAGAAAATAAACAAAGCAATTCAAAGAATAAGTTGAAATCAATAAGAGAGACAAGACCAAGGAATCCTTCTTCGTTGCAAAACAATGATTCAAGTTATGTTCTTTTCCACTTTTTATTAGTCACAGATTATCACCAACCGTAGGTAAAGCAAACTAGATCGATGCTAAACCCCAAAATCCCTTGTATCACGGGATACGGAAGTTCTCGACTACCGAGATTCTATTTACCAAACCACCTAGTAGTAGATCACTCAAGATGTAATTTAAATAAACGCATTAAGATTTATTAACTTATTAGGTTGATATTAGTAGTTAGACTCTTAGATCAAGGTCTACTTTCTAACGTTGTTTTCACACACAATTGCTCCACGGAATCCCTCCACAAGGTCTCGTGTTTGCTACTTGTGTAAAGAGTCAAGAAACGATTACTTATCCCCTATCTTTCACTAGCTTTAGATCAACTTAACAAATCAATTTAGCGTGCACTCTAAACAATCTATCAATCAACCATGAATGTATAAACATTCCTATTAGTAAAAACAAACGATAATTATGTGAAAAACTTCAAGATAGAATTGAAAACAAAACTCAAATCATATGTTAAGAACTAGGAATTCATCCTCAATCAATAATAAAATTAGCTACTCATGTTAAGGAGTTCACACAAAGAATAAAGAAAAGAAAAGTGTTGTGTGTGTCAAAAGGTGTGTAATTGTATAGAGAAGATGCCACCTTTCACTGCAGCTTAAAGATGAATGGTGGTACAACACCAACTAACACTCCAGCTTAAAGATGCCACCTTTTACTGCATTGTATGGTTATACACCACCTCACATGGCATTTCCTGTGGAAGTCACCACTTCAGTAGCTGTGGTTTAAGACTATCTTAAAGAGAGAGATGCACTGATAGACATACTCAAAGAGTCCCTCATCAAATCCCAAGAAAGAATGAAACTTTATGCTGATAAGTTGAGGATTGATAGATCTTTTGAAGTGGGTGATGAAGTATATCTCAAGTTGCAGCCTTACAGACAATCTTCCCTGGCCCTCAAGAGAAACTTGAAACTCTCTGCTAGATACTTTGGTCATTTTAAGGTGCTACAGAAAGTCGGAGCTGTTGCTTACAAGTTATCTCTTCTAGCTGAGTCCAAGATCCACCCAGTATTCCATGTGTCTCATCTAAAGAAAAAGATTGTATCTTCGCAACTTGTTCACCCACATTACCATCCACTGATGCAGATGGTGAAATTTTTCTCACTCCAGTGGCAACTCTAGCTTTTCGTCAAGACTTTCGACAAGGCCTGCCTGTCTCTCAAGTGCTCATTCAATGGTCTCACACAGCCCCAGCTGATGCTACGTGGGAGGATGTCGCAAATGTTGAAGCACACTTCCCTAAGTTCAATCTTTGAGGACAAAGATTGTCTGAAGAACGTGGTATTTGTCATGACCCTTTTTGGCTGCCTCTAGCAATTATGCGGGTGTATTAACTCAGCAATCATTACCAAGCCGTTAAAACAGTTATTAATGAGTTGTTTTTACTTCAAACCTAACGTGTATGATAGTTGCACGTGTAGGGTCTTTATTAGTTAGGGTTTACATTAGGTTTTCCTTTACAGTATTTAAGACAAGTTGTTTTGGGATCTTGTGTTTTATCAGATGTTGAATTGAATAGAGGATGCGCTCTTTGAGTGTAGAGGTTACCAAAGCTAGTACCTCCTGTTACTGTTCTTCATTGAGTAGTCAAGTCATCACAGTTCTTAACAGCAGGCTGCGATTTTGGGTGGTGAAACTAATCAGAACTTAGATCAATTGTTGATGTTGGATGTAACAACATCAAGGAGCAAGTTTTCTCTACCTACCTGAAGTGTTAATTCAGGTGTGTATTGAAGGAGAGAAAGCTAGAACCAAGGATAAGCTATGCCCGCGACCCGCCCCCACTCCTGGTGTAATGCATTAGAATTTAGAGTAGACAAGGCAGCATCTGTTACTGTTTGGGCCATAACGTGGACAGTCCGCGGGCCATTGGCCCATTGGGCAAGCATACAAAAATTTAAGGTTGACTTTAGGAAGGTTGACTTAAGGACAATCCGATTCGAGTCCCAACTTTTTGGAATTTTGAAGTGCTTATATATATGAATACAGGCATCCCAAATAACAAACGCAAGAAGAAGGCACAGATCTAGTCGTATCAGTGTCGATCATGGAGAATTTTCATATCGACATCCTAGAGAACATACTATTCCGCTTACCTTTTACGGCAACCTTACAAGCTAGAAAAGTATGCAAGGCATGGAAAACTCTCTTTGCCAATAGGTGTTGTAACGAGGGAGGTTTTCTTATTTCATACTACCGAAGCAACAAAGATGTAGAACTTTATTACGTAGAACAGTATGATCAGATTCACGGTGATGTTGATCATCGTACTAAGATGATGAACTACTATTATGGCAGATTTCATCAAAAATTCAAAGGGGATCATCTCGTTGTTGGATCCTGCAATGGTTTGATTTGTCTCCGCAAACGAGATCAACTTGATGAAATTCAATATTTGATTTGCAATCCTTTAACAGGAGAATATGTCTTCGTTCCACAATTTGATTACACTAGCCTGCAAGACAAGGATGTAGTATTGGTTCGTCGAAAATCTTGGTTGATGCATCAATCGGCATCAGATGGGTTCGGCTATTGTCACTCAACTAATCAGTACAAGGTGGTGAGAATTCACTTTGGAAATATCTTAGTTTATACAATTGGTAGTCATAAGTGGAGAAACATAGGAACTATGCCTCATAATTTACCTTGGTCCCGTGGTGTCTTTGCAAATGAAGTTCTGCATTGGTTGACTTCTGGCAAACAAGAAGAACAAAGAGTTTTTGGCTTCGATTTGGAAGGTGAGAAGATCCGACTGCTACAAATGCCATCTTGTGCTCCGATGGCCGATAAGAAGCTCAAGTTGCTGGGAGGAAATTTGTGTTTTGTTGGTAGAGAGTCTAGAGACCATCGTGATTGCATAGAAATATGGGCATATAAGAACATGAAAGAGCATAATCAGTCATGGAGCTGCTATGACAACAATTCATGGAATTGGATCAAGGAGTTTAGTATAGATCTGGTGAATGATGATGATTTTGAGCCCTTTGCAGTTACAAGGAGGAATCAAGTTTTATCATGGTACAAACATAACACTCTTTATAGTTATGACCCTAACGCTTCTTCAACTTTAACCAGACTATGGGACTGTTGTATGGGTTATGGTATGTGGTACACATGCATTGAGGCTATTCCCCACACAAACAGCTTTGTTTCGCTGAAAGTTCTCGGAGAAAGTGGTGCTACAAGCTTCAAGTACGAAACAAGAGGGTGCACTAAACAGGCTAAAAGAAAAAGGAGTTCTATGGTAGAATTTGAACTGGTAGATGGTGAGATTACGTGTTAGTTTTTACGGTTTGTGACATACTGTCATTAACATAGTAGTCCTCGAGTTATACCGGGGATAATATACTATTTGTTGTCTGTCAAAACCAACAGTCAAACAATTTTTTATTTTTATTTTTATTTTTATTTCTAATTATTATTCTTATTATTAAAATGAGCAATAGTGAACTCCACAGAGGAATTTCATTATTTTTACTTTTAATTATTATCTATATAACTATTAAAAAGCCAACTCCCCTTAGCATCGTTCATAAACAGTAACTGAAGCTGCAAAACTAGAAAATCCAAATTTGCCCTTAGTTTTAAAGCTATACTAAAATCATTTACCAAATTATAATGCAAAAGACGTGTTTCAAACTACAGAACTTTTGGTTGGTAGCCGAGCAACAAGCTGAGCCCCAACCCCTTTACCAAATGAAACGTCGATAAAACAGTAAAAGTGAAAAAAAAAAAAAAATCAGTAGAAACTAGAGTGACTCACAAGGGGAGGGGCCATGAGAGGAAAATAATACTTCCTCACTCGACATTTGTTTTTCGCTCGGACAAGGGGAGGGGGGCATAGCACGTGCAGGCATGCTTGTTATTATTAAAATGAGCAATGGTGAACTCCAGAGAGGAATTTCAGAGCTCCATAGTGAACTCTGAGAAACTAAGCTAAAAGCTTCTCATTATGCTTCAATTAACAAGCACAACCACATTGCAAAACTTAATGAAATGATTTCCACTCCACCCTACACAGTGCCCTATGCGCAAAACAGCCAAATGTGTCTAGATGAAAGAAACTTGACAAGTAATGTGTACAAGCATTTTGAAGGATACATAATGAATGCTAGAAAAAGCATGCTCCAGAGCATTATTAGGTCTGATTTAGCTGACTAGGAAAGGGTCAGTAACAACTGTGGCTAGTTTTGGTATTTTTCTTCCAACATCAGACAAGTGTGGATAAACCAGTCTGGAGACTATAAGACATCCTGCACTGCCTGAGTTGTACACTCTGGTAATCCTAGAATGACATGAAGTCACCCCTCCTAAGTAAAAAAACAGAACAAAAAAGAAACATTCAATTTGTTTTTACAATTTATTCTCTAAACAGAAAATGCAGATGTTCAGATGCTATAGTAATCAGTGATTTGACTGTTGTAGGAAATGCACTTTCAAATGAGGACAACATAAAAATGCAGATGTTACAAACAGTTTCCGTTCAAGAGTAATAACTTGAAAATTGCGTAATTTATATGTCCAGATAAAGAGAATAACAGCAAATGAGGACAACATATCATACAGACGAATAAAATGAAACTAGAACATTCAACCATGTTTCACAAACTAGATAAAGGCTGTAATCCATTACTCATTCTATTGAAGCTTCAATACTTTGGTTCTAACAATTGAAATGCACTACACATACATTTTGAACAAAGCAAAGTAGAGCCATGAGTGAATGATTGATACTAGAGATCCCAATATTGAAACTAACATAAAAATTGACGACTATAAATGTCAAAAGATAGACTGGCAACAAAATTACGTCAGAACCAAAACCCTAAATTCTATCTCAATTTAATCGCCTTCCATTGAATTAAAGCTAAACAAAGGAAGAAGAAAAAATTCCACCACCACAACATTCGGAGCAACACAATAGCAAATTTCAGCAACTTAATCTCCCTTTCACCTGAATAAGCATCCCTCTCTAAGTCTAGCTTTACCTCCTGCTGGTTGGCGTGAGACAGTTTGACAATTTCCACAGACAATCCAAGTTTGTGAGTAACTGAATACAGTAGCTCTGCAATCAATCCAACAACAACAAAATCCAGAGATTCAGAAACGAACTCAGCAACATAATTTACAAAAGAAAACAGACACTATCAAGTACTTTAAGCTTATAGGAAGAGATAATGTGCAAAACGAGAGCTCGGTGCAGAGTCCAGAAGACTTCAAAGTTCAAACACATAGTTCCAAACAAAATACTGATGTTCAGAGGCACGTGAAAATGTTGTTGTAAGCCATCTAAAATTAAGATATAAAAAGGAGAGAGACCTAGTTCATTCACATTAATCATCCCCGTCAAAATCATATGTCTTTGTTCTTTGTTCGCCATGTTCTACATAATAATGCTAGCATATCAGTATCTACTTACTCTCCATTGTGTAGTACTCAAATGAGCGATAGTTTATCAAGAGAAAACACCAAATATTTTATGACTGCGTGATTGTAATATTATCCTTCCAACACAACAAAATCAACATATATTAGGATTGTTCAGTAACTACCGTAAACACATACAAATTCAAAACTATGAACAGCTTGAAATAAATTTGAGGTAAAATTTTAAATGAAACATTATGCTAGATGATTTAATAATAATCCTCAAATCACAAGTGAGCAGTAGTAGTACTAAGAAACAACTCTAGGAATATACTTGAGACTTGCAGAATCAAGCTATGTTTGGACTTATTGCAAATGTGACCTTGTACTTGATACAGTCTATCACGTCGGCAAAAGAAAGAACGAAGTACAGCGATAATTATGGAAAAAGTTCGCAAGGTACCGTGTTCGCTCTATCAAAAATTAGAAGTTTACCAGTTCTAGTATCACTGGTAAGAATGGTTAACGAAACTTGCATTGATACTAGAAGAAGCTCTTGGAAGTGCTTTTAGCTTTTTGATGAACTCCGACACTCTTCTTCTCTGGTCAGTTGAGCCGGGATTAAAACGAAAATACAGTTTCACATGCTCCAAAGCAATGGCATTCTTCAATAAAAGCCCCAGAAGCTTGAGTTCATGATCATATCCTTGGATTGCTCTTATCTCAATAAACTTTAGATGAGACAACATGCACGGCTGTGACAATCCTGATTCCCAGACGCCATTAACATTTTCTAACCCGCACTACACAAATGACATATCACAAATAAATGATGAAATATGGGAATTAGAAGTTTGCGACTTTTAAGGGATCACTAATAAAGCATTTCAAATGTTAATGGTTCTGTATCTAATGATGCGCGCTCTAAAGCAAGGCGAACAATATCAAATATCACAAATTCAGTTACCTTCTTTGAAATAATATAAATGGATTCTATATTGGGAGAGATCTTCAGCAAGTGTATAATGACATCCAAGCATCTTCTTGTGAGCCACAGTTCCATCTTTAAACATCTTAGATTATCGAACTTAAGTGGAGAATTGTCCAATAAGGGAGATCCCGAGAGAACCTGTGTCAAAAGAATAGAGAACTTAATTAGAACATTATAAGAAATCTTAGTTTCCCATATTTGCAGAGTACGGTAGTTATTTAACGGGTTGTAAGACTAGATAATATGTGTTTATGGAAACAGGTTGAGCAATATGTTATTAGAACTACTAATCTCATCCATGTAAATTCCAATTACCTGAGTTACATGTTGACAAATATAAATATTAAAATAGCCAACTATTTAGTCGAGAATTTCCTCAATAAGCACCGAGCAAGTGCTGACTAGCTCCCAGCTGTGACACATAGTTACTTAATTGACCCATAGAAAGTGATCAACAACCTAGAATTTACAACTCAACAAAAAAAGGATTCAAAGCAATTATAAAAGCCATTAATCATAAACAGAAAGCAAGAACATACCTCAAAGAAACCAGGGGATAATTTTAGTTCTTTTACGCAATGAAGAGCTCTAAGAAATTTCAGCACCCGTTTAGAAAATTCCTCTCTTTTAGCCTCCGAAACGTTTGAATATAGTACCAGATCTTCATCAACTTTATCCCCATGCTCATTGACATCATTTTCATCATATGTATCATTAAGTATCATTACGATATCAGCAGTGACCAAAGAAGAAGAATCATTGATAAAACAACAGTTTTCTCGTACCATGGAGTCTTCATAAATGAATTTTGTAAGACTTGGAACATCTAACTGGATTGGTTTGGGATTGACGATCGAGTCTTCAAAAAATTTCAAATACCAGATGTTCTTTATTTCCAAATGCTGTAGTAGAGCATTGTTTATCACAAAATTCTGATTCTCATCCTCCACATGTACATCGATATTGGATAACACTAATGTTTCAAGACCCGGGCAGCTTGTGAAAAGCTCATTAGCTGAATCTATATTAGGTATTGTAATCAAACGAAGACACAATGATTTCAGCTGAGGCAAACACATTGATTCTGGAAAATAAATCCAAGTCAACACCTTATTCGTCATTACCAACTCCAATTTTTTCAGGGATTTACAATGGAAAAACTCCTTGGGAAAATCAAAATCTAACGACCTCACATTATTTAGTTGAAGAAAAATTTCTTGAATATTACGTTGCAATAGTGCATATATCCAAGTATTAATCGATTCCATCATCGAATCTTTCGCCTTATAATAATTTGGAACATCTAAACTAAAGCGATTGATGCTTGTATTGTCTCGACATATAAGCACTCTATCAACAAAATTCAAAAAACCAAGGAATTTATCTTTTCCGGGATATCTATTCCATGTACATGAAGTAAGATTCAGTGAAGGAACTGATTTCCATGTGTACCTCCATCTTTTTGATAACTCTGAAGTTCTCACGACTTCGCTTATGTCGAGATGCGACAATATCTTGTGAAGAATTTCATCAGGAAGATTACTAATCCTATCTTTACTTCTAGAATTTGGTGAAGCTGTCTCCATTATTATTCAATATCAACTTAGGGTTCAAGAAAAACAGATTTCTGCAGTGAAGTAATGGGTAATAATCACAAAATTAGGTCATGATATACATCAATCTTTCAACACAAATTTTTATAACTACAAACCCTACCATACACAAATTTCAAAATCGGTACATTCATTTGATTCTAACTCAGGGATTCTCAAAATTTCTAACATAGGTTAAGCAATTACCTGATATCGATCAATCTTTTCGAATTGAACCCCCCAAAATTCTCCCCTCGATCTTTCTGCGGTAAACCAACTCTAGCTTGTTGAACTCGATTGAATTATTCCTTCAAAGCAAAACTAGAACCGGTGTAATCTTGTTACGAATTTGATTTTAAAAGGAAAAAGATGAAAAATTGGTGATTTGGGTTCTAAATTAGGTCTGGGTTTTAGGTATTCGAGTTTGTTTCTCTGAACTCTGTTGAACTTTGAATTGAATTCCCTCTCCCTTTTGTGTTTTAAAGAGTCAATTTGGTCGACCCTTGCTTACCCAGGTCGTGTGACGTGTCTCTTGTAAGAAAGTAATGGAACCGGAACTGGTATTAAACCGGAATGAGATGCCAATTTGGTTTATAGTCAATTTTGAGCAACCACAGTGGTAGACTAAAACCAAATATTTGGTTGAAAACCCAGACACTACGGAGAGGAGTAAAGAGCAAATACCAGACTAAAACCAAAAACCAAACTATATTTGGTCTTTGGTTTGGTTTTGGTCTGGCGTAATTTGAGACTACGCCTGATTGGGGCGGAACTTTAATTTGCGTTTGGTAGTGAGACGTAACTTTAACTACGCCTGCTTGAGACGTAAATTTAATCTACGCCTGCTTGAAACGTAACTTTAATCTACGCCCGATGGGATGTAGTTTACATTTGCACCTGGTACCAGGCGGTACGTTTAAATTGCGCCTCATCCAGGCGTAGTTCCAAGTTACGTCTGACCAGGCGTGATTTTAAAGTCCGCCTGAATACGGGCGCAATTATTAGTTCCGCCTGTTACTACATGGGGCGCAATTTTAAATCTACGCCCCATCCTTCCACCATTTTCATGTATTTTTGAAATTTCAAATTATTTGTAATACCGTTGGGAAATTTGGAACGTTGGAAATTTTGGAACGTTGGCCATTTAAGACCGTTGGAAACTAAAACTGCTGCGGCCGTATATCTATAAATACAGACGAGTTATTCAATCCATCTATCACAACAAGAACAGACTCATTGCATTGTCTTTCAAACCAGTTTAATAGTTTTTTCACTGAACTCATTCCATTGTCTTTCAAATTAGTTTCCGAGTTTTTTCATTGAACTCAGGTTAATGGCACCACGAATTCCTCGAGGTCCTAATTTTTCAACAATCGAAGATTTAACGATGTCTAAAATTCATTTATCAATATCTAAAGATCCCGGTGTTGGAACTGATCAATCCGAAGTGGAATTATGGAGTCGCATCAAACATGATATTGAACAACTATTACCTAAGAAGCCGAAGCGGCCTTGGACCTCGTGGCAAAAACGATATCAGGGAATAAGCAAAGATGTGGCGTTGTTCTCTGCAAAAGAGGGGAAAATAGAACATGAACATCATACTGGATGGGGTCCTGAAAGGGCGGTAAGTTTTCTACAAATTTTGTAACACTTATTTTGTATTGTTTACTTGCACATGAACTAAACTGTTACCGAAAACAATAATAGCTCGAAGAAGCAAAGCTGCGGTTCAAGCATTGTAATGATGGGAAGCCATTTAAGCACGAAGAGTGCTACCTAATTATGTTGGAAAATATAAAATATAATCGACGCTCAACATTTGTGTTTGACACAATGCACGATGAGGAAAATTATGAGAATGACGAAGAGGATGGGGAAGAACATGATCAAGGAACTCAAGCCGAGTGCATTAATGATAGTGAGATAGGAGACATAGAGAAAAGGCAACGTGGTAAGTATTTGGGAAAGAAATAGCGAAATGACTAAAGAAAACAGGGAGAGAAAAATCAACGGCCCAAGAGGAAATGATGCGACAACTTATTCAAGAACAACAACATTTTAATTCCCATTACGAAGCACAATCAAAATTCAAGATGGAACAAAGAGCAGCCGAGTTTGCCGCAAAACAAGCTGAGTTTGCGGAAAAACAAGCTAAGGCAGCGGCAGATGATGAATTACGCATCATAATGCAGGATCTCGATAAATTGGATCCCTTACAAAGAGAGTATTTCGAACTTCTAAAGGCGTACATTGTGCGGAAAAAGAGAAACCAATCTTGAGCATAGGCGTATTATGTCTAATAGGTTTAGTAGTTTAATTGTGTTTTAATATTAATTTTTATTCTTGCCAGTTTATTATGTAATTTTTGGATTTTAACTTGGTCCGCGGTCAACTTATTAAGTAAAGTTCTACAACGAACAATATCAACCACCTTCTTCTTTGGTTTCCACCTACTACTTCTAGGCCATATTGGCTGATCATCCTTAGGCTGGACTATCTCGGGTGCACATATGCCCAAATATTCATAGCCCCAAAACTAAATCAAAATAGAAAGCAAAAAAATGAATCTTTCTCAACCCAATAAATTAAACATTGAAAGGAAGAAGAAGTATATGAAAATAATTTACCTCTAATACTTAGAAGGACCCGCTTAGTGTCTTCCGCTTCCTACCAGCTATACGGAGTGCCGCATGCAATCTCGAAAAAGCGGCACCACCCCAATCATAGGTGGAAACTCAAGATCGTCAAAAGCAAAATCCATCCCGCATCAATATAGTTCTTTGCATTAGAAAAGAAAAATTGTCCCAAAACATACATAAAAAAGCAAAAAAGTGCTACTATTTCAAAGAATGGCTTTATCATTTTCAAATTAGCACGTAATTTTTCTCGGTACGAAATATGAACTCAAAAATTTAATCAGTAATTGAATTAGATTTCCACGACGCGCCTTTTGCACAAAGCGAGGCATCTTGGATATCCGGAAAAATATTATCACGGACATATTCAAATTGGTACTTTTCGAATCATACGGAACATCAACCCCATCTCCAATAATCACTCCTGTCAACATGACCCAATCAAGAGGTGTGAACCCCATCTCACCAAAAGGGAAGTGAAAAGTATTCGTCGTATCCCAAAACCTCTCCACACTATATTCGACCATGGCATGGGGGGTTTCGCCCAATTCCATGTTCAATAGTCTATCCCATCCCGCTCTTTCAATAATATATTTGACTCTAGGACTAAGTCTATAAATAACCTTATAGTGAGTAATTATCTAATGCAGGTTACCACGATGTGTATACTGAGAGTTATTGTTGTATGCAACTATGATATCCGTAGAAGCGTGTGGTTTATCATCTTCCACGGCAGGAAACCTCCCTAACCCGGGAACATCAATCTCCTTAATTTGACCAGTAGAGATTAAATTATAATCATCATCGACTACAGATTTTTGTTTCTTGTTCGTCTTTATGCGATTATTGAATCTGGAAATCGACATCTGTACACATACAATAAACAAAAAGTATGCATTACAAGATGAATCAATCAAAACAATCAAAACAATAGTCAAATTAACCAAACATTAATCACCCCAAAACAGTAATCATCCTAATCAAAACAATCAAAACAATAGTCAAATTAACCAAACAATAATCACCCCAAAACAGTAATCATCTTAAAACTAGACATAATGAATCACAGAGTGGGGCATAAAAAAATTCGGAAATGCAATTATATTCACCATATGTCTACGTTTAGGGTTTAAATTTATTTATTTTTCCCTCTAAATTCAAATTCGATCTAAACCCAATACAAAATTTTAGGACTTGGGTTGATCTCTAATCAAGAAATAATACGATTAAAGGGTGACAATAATTCAATATTTTGATCTTTATTTGCTGAAATTGAATTAACAAAAGATTGATATCACATACCTCATCGCACGGCAAAATTAAAGTTAATCTTTCTTTTGTACGTTGTTGTTGTTGGATACTGAAGCTAACAGTAGAGAAGAAATTGACACAAGGAAGAGAAGAAGGTCTGAAACGAAAACAAAAGAAGCAGAAACGATGAAAACGATGGAATGGGTTTACAAATTCTGCCCTATCGATGAAAACGATGAGATGGGAAGGGTTTTACAAACGTGCGGTACGAGTGTGTGGTGGGGCGCAATTATGAGGTACGTCTCACAGAAATACAGGCGTAGTTTAAAAATTACGCCCCATCAGGCGTAATTCCAAGTCACGCCCCATCAGGCGTAGTTCCAAGTTACGCCCCATCAGGCGTACTGTCTGATTTGCGTCCCACCAGGTGTATTTTGTATTTGCGCCCCGTCAGGCGTAGTTTTGGATTACGTCTCTCCATCGGGCGGTTTTACATATTACGTTCCACACCAAACGCAAATTTAGACTCCGCCCGACACAGGCGTAAATTAAAGTTACGTCCAACCCAAACGCATTTAACACCTACGCCCCATGTCAGACGAACCTTTGTAACTCCGCTCCACCAAATTTACTCCTCCACCGTAGCGTCGCACCACGGACTAAACCCATTTCTTTTACTTTTTTTTGGTTTTTAGTCTTTAGTTTTACTCGTCCCACTGCAGTTACTCTTAGCATCTTCCAAGTTAGAAGTTACTTTTCAATTTTTAAAATGAAAAAAGTGGAAGTTAGTTTGGATACAAAGACCTCTAAAAATGATAAAAGTTAACTATATGTGAAACAAATTTATTTTGCCTCTGATTTCTGATTGTGGTGGCAACACCCTCTTAGTCAATGTTTTAAAAGTTTATTAACCGAAACAAAGGACTCTCCTTGTAAAGCGGAAAGAAAAGAAATGTCTGAAATACTTTTAAAGTGTTATCGAACTGTCGTCTCACGACATAACTAGACATTGCTACTTAAGTATCATATTTCTAAACGAGGTTTATGTTTGTAAATTTCTTAGGTCGGCTATTACCGAAGACTATAAATATACCTTGATGTGACTAATTACACTGAAAGTGTTTAATAGAAAGTTCCTAAAAGTGAAGAAGGCAAGAAAAATACTTTGTTTGTAAATAATTTTTATTGAGGTAAATCCAATTTTTTAGGGACTGGATAACTCAAAAAATTGGAAAAAAAAAATTGAACTCGCACTGCTAGATCAAAAAATATCTAGCATCATCTTAACTGTCGCTTTTGTCAGATATGACATAAGTTTACCAGAGAACTTAACCATGGTTATCTTTCTGAACTTATTGTTACTTCCAAAATTTTCAATTTATTTGTTCTTAAAGTTTTTTTCGCTTCTGCTATTGTTGGAGAAATGGTATTAAAGAAAGTTGCTCCATTTCCCAGTTAAAAATCATAAAAGTCTTGATATATTGCGCTTCCCATACTTCTGCTACTAATAAAGACTGTGTCAGTAACTATGATAAAATTAGGAGGTGGTCTTTCTCAAACTATCCATTCCTGATTGATATTAATGGTAGTCGAAGCTTCATAATTTATTAAATGAAAACTGTCGAAATGCTTGAAACCCGGATCAGTTCTATGTAGACAAGCATCCTCTTTGAATTGAGTATTGTTGAAAATAAATTTTATTTCTTTCTTTCCAAATGTTCCAACAAAACGCAGAATCCATAATTTAGAGTTAATCCTCCATCTGGAAGTTTCCTCCACTATTATAGAATAACTCTTGCATTATACAGAGGAGGAGTTACATGAATATGACTCGACTGGAAAACATGTCTTGCAAAAGGGAAATTGAATAATAGATGGAGAAAAGTTTATTCTTATATCTTGCAAAAAAAGAGCATAGATTGACTACATGATCATAAATGTGTCCTCTTGCTTGATGTCTACATAAGTTCCACCTCTAACTTTGGAAAATACAAAAGTCAATTAATTAATGACGACTATGATATGTTTGTTCTTGAAGGTTTGGATGCAAAATTCCTTGAACAAATTTACTCACACAACACAATATCATTATAGTGAAAAATGAAAAAAATTATCTAAATATAACCTTTACGGGGTAAGAAAATCACAAAAACTAAATAATATTTCTCAAAAAGAATATCTACTTGTAGATACAGAATATATTGTCGAAAAAGGAAGAGATTACCGTTGTTGTCTGGTCATGTTAAATGACGTCACATCTATCTAATGATATTAAAGATTGAGATGTTATTACTATTTTTGATCTAGCAGTGCGAGTTTAGATTTTTTTTCAATGAAATCATATGCTGAAATGATCAGCTATAACCACGTGTATTAAACAATGGTGCATGACGGTATTATTTCAAATGGTCTGGAATCCCGGATAAAGATTAACGGGTGGATTAGCAGGTGATACCACCTCATATAGTAAACTTTTATTATACGTTTGGGAACATCGGATCTTATTATTTAGAGAGAGATTATATTACTGATAAATTAGTAATTCATTATTTATAAATAAACACAATATAATAATTTTAGTTTTTAAAATTATCTTTTGAAACGTTTCATGATATCTATTTCAAGATAGGACGCAGTCCAACAACACTTCTTGTTGTAGTACAATAGCATCTTTGAGCCATTCAAGTGCAGCATAAACTATTACCGACAAAATAGACCAGATTTTGAATTTTAAGAAAAATTGATCCATATGTTGAGATAATTTGGTACGTATTGATGGATTTTTGACAAAGGCTAAAATTGTAAAATCATAATTTTGCATATTCCTGACCTAGCTTCAGATGAGTATGTGAAATTCATATTTTAGAATTTGGACATGAAAGCTCATGTCACGATAATCTCCGACTGAGTGTATAGCCTATTCAGAGCATGTTTAAATATGCAATCATTAAAGCCTCTCAGCTGAGCTTTCAATATTTGCATATTTCATCAACAATACTGAGAAATTCCAGCATTCCTTTTTGCACAGAATCAAGAATGATTGGACGGCTCCTAGATGGTTTGGCCACTAGTATTGAACAATAACGTCTTCAGTATGTTGGAAATGGTCTCTGACTGTGCAGAATAAACATTCAAAATGAGTATGATGCTTCCATTATCTCATACCTCGATTCTCGAATAAATATAATGCTCCTAGATAGACTCCTTGCTAGTATAGAGCCACAAATTAATTAATTCTAGTGCATTGCAATATTCATCATTTGAATTTCTAAAAAATATTCTTTCTTCATCACAATATTTCATTTCTTCAAGTCAAGGATTTTCTCAACTAAATTCCATGGATTAGTAATAGATATTCAACTTTCGGTTATATGGGCCACCACCGAGTAAGCCCCGAGAAAATGGTGCGAGTGTACTTAGCAATAATGCACGGACGAGGACCCAAAAGTATGGACGAACGAGGAAGTATGAAGATTTAAGAAAATTTGAAAAAGGAATACTAATAATAATAAAAAAAAGGTGTCATGGGACCGGGCGGCCGTGGACGATCACGCGCCTATCCAACTCTTTTTATTATTATTATTATTATTATTATTTTATTTTTTTTATTTTTTATTTTTTTATGAAAAGGACGAAGACGCGTAATTTATTATAACTTTCAAAATCGATTATTAACCTAGCAACAAGTCAAGGCGCCGACATGAAACCCTAGCCTAGTGAAAAAGAGAATTGCCCATTTTGAAGCCATGTTGAGCCATAATTCAAAAAAAGTACGAAATCTTCACCAAAGGTGGAAAAGGCTAGTACCCCAAACCCATAACCGAGTGAAGTGCAAACACTCAAGTATTTATTGTTCTTACGGGTAACAGCTGCAGAAATGGCATGACCTGGGATGCGAACGTGCACTAGTGAAGGGGGAAACCCGGTGACGTCAAGGCAAACATCCCTACCGTCTTCCCAATTATAAGCCATGATATCACCACAAATTCTTGCCATTGATGACGCCTAAAGAGACCTCCTTTCTAGCTACCACGCCAGCGGTAACACATATCGCAAAATATCCTTCACCAAATCATGTCTGAATTTGAGCCCAACCTCGCTTGCACAATGGATAGCATGATCGGAACAAGAACACTTCAAAGAAAGAGGGGTATTGCCAAGCAAGGGGAACTGCCTAGGCCTGGGGCTGACCCGACCCAGCCGGAATCGGAATCGCCTTGAGGAAGTCCATAGGGGACGGATCGAGAAACAAAATTGTGAAGATAGAGCAAAGGTGGAGGGCACCGATCTCGGGGGCAAAATAAATAGCCGCCAAAGACTTCATGTAAAGGGGGGCGTACCTTCCATTGCTTGAAAGATTGTAAGGCACTTTGTGGTATTCAATATTACACTTCAAGATAGAGTGCCCATTGGGGCCCCCCGTCCTTACCAATCGTTGTTGGACCAAACCGGATCTCCAACCACCAAGCGGATATTGCAAGAGATAGTCAAACCGTTAAACTTTGGGTGCGAAAATACATCCTCGATACCCCCGGATGAGTTCGCACGTGGATCTTGCAACTCTTGGATTTTGTCCATAAGTTGTATGGTTTTATCAATTTTGTGCATCACCGTGCCAGCAAAAATCCGAACTCAAACTTACCGGCCCACCCACTTCACCATCTTTAGGCTTACCAATATCCATAGGGAAGGCACCGACAAGATTTTATTAGTTCGGTCTTCGAAAAAGATGTAACCCGTAGCCTGGTCCATCTTCCCGAAGAATCTTAAGAGCTTTGGATACCTCTATCGTATCTCCCGCTACCATGAATGGAAATCTAGACTGCAGCTAGAAGCAATCTTCTCCACGAGTGGGTGTAGAGCTAAAGCAAATAACAAGGGACCAAGGGGTCACCTGTTTTGTGCTGTGATCTCAATTTGTTTGAATTATTATTATTATATCGACCGGTCGACGAGATTATAGAAAAATCGATGGATTTGGTGGCAAACCACATAACTGAGTTGGTAAGTGCAAAATGCCTTCCCCCCTCCCTAACGCCTACAAACTCAAAAGATAAGAATGTTTTACAAACCGAGTTGGCAGCTATTTTGGAGCACAGCCTACACACTATATAGTACTTCGCAATGGGTCTCAAACCACCACCAGGATAGCCAAACCTAGAGCAAAACCTATGAAAAACCGACACCTTTCTCGATAGCCAAACCTACCCTAAAAAGTAAACTTCCTACTTTGTTATTTGTATCATAATTGGCTAAGCAATTTTTCAATCTCTTCAAAAAAATAATAAAATCATCTCCAAGCTCTCCTATAGTGGTAAAGGCTAAGGCATATAAGCTGTATCCATGAGTAGTGCACTTGTCTAAATATTTGTTGCGCTTACGACTAAGTGCCATAGAGATAGCACTCCCTGGTGTAAAATTGTGAATTCCTCCACCAGAAAAAGGCGAAACCCCAGTGATGTCGAAACATGTGTCTCGACCATTGTCCCAATTGTAAACGAGGATATCGGCATGCTTAAGGGCACTGTCATCTGCCGATAGGAAGCCTAAAGGAGCCTCCTTCCTAGCTGCAACACCTATTCGGTAACAAATGTCCATAACAACATCTCTTACAAAATCATGACGAAACTTAATGCCAACCTCGCGCTCGCACAATGAAGAGCATGATCTTCGTAAGCATCCATCTCTCGGCCATAGCATGAGCAAACATGAACCTCAGGGAATAAAGGAATACCTAACCGGTATTGGGCAACTGCACGGAATTGTCTTGGACCAAGTGTTTGATTAAATCCAGGGATGGGAATGGTCTTCAAGAAGTCCATTGCATGCACAATTTGATTACTCTGCCACAATACTGTGTCTCTAGCTGTCATTGCAAACTTAGATGGTAATTCTCTCTTAACAACGTCGAAAAATTATACTGCCAATGCTTTCATAGGATGGGGGGAAGTAGAACTGATATTGAAGGAAGAGAGGCCACAAGCTTGCATATATTTGTTGAGGTCAAGTTGGTAGTTGTGGCTTGGTATTGATGTGTCAAAAGAACTCAACATGGTGGACTGCAGGTGTTGTGTCTAAATATGAGATGCCAAATAGCAGTAATGACTTGTATCAGCCACTGTATAAACACCAAAACCACCACAGCTAATAGGAAAGTAACCATTCTTTGTTGAAGAGGCCCAAATCCAGCTCCGTCTCCTGTGATCAGATGTCGAATATATTGTAGCAAGTGTTGATCGTAATGATCTATGACTGGTTGCAGAACTTGGGGAGAGGTAGTGCGAAGTGCGAAATATAATCTTGACACCCCTGTACAATTGCGCAAGAGCAATAATTCACTCTGTGGATCCTGCAATTTCTTAACGGAGTTCATGATGTGAATGGTTTTGTCAACTCTGAGCATTACCATATCACTGCTGTACTAATTGTCAAGATTGACACCAAGCACTTTTACACCCTTCACAGGCCTGCCTATGGTGGATGTAAAAACCCCCTCTGCATGGCTTCTAGGATCTGTAGAAGGCCAGAAGATCTCTGTCTTTTGGATGTTTAAGTGCAGGCCTCTTGATCCACCTTCCTGGCGTATAATATCAAGGGCTTTGGCGACCTCCAGCGTGTCTCCAATGATAGTACCATCGTCGAGATACCAGGCATGCATATCTAACTTACATTGAGAAGCAATATTGCAGGCGATAGGATGCAGAACTAATGCAAACAAAAGGGGGCCAAGGGGGTCACCTTGTTGCACCCCTTGAGTCGATGACAAAACATGTTCATTATAGTATAATTTAGCGGATTGAGCATAACAAAACTCAACCCACTTGGAAATACTAGGAAATCGAGCCCTGACTTCCCTAATTAGAGTTGTCTTATCAACCAAATTGAATGCATTTGAAAAATCCACAAGCATCATTGTAAGATTGGTTTGTTTACCTTTTAATTCCAGCATTCTGTTAGCTGCATGTATGATACTCTCCGCCCCATAGGGAATCCCCACACCAAACTGATAGTTCCCCAAGTATTTAGCCATTTCCTTTCCAACTGACATTGCGGCGATTTTAGAACACAACCTCCTCCAGATTGTACCAACAGCGATGGGCCGAAGACCTCCATCAGGCTTGAGCAGTGACGTAAGCGGAGCGCTGGCCATATACTTCCCAAGAGCAGCATGGCAGCTACCAGATATCCATAAATTTACAACACCCGCCATTGAGGTGAGCAAATCTTCAGAAACTGCACCATCTTGACCACTTAAGACATCCAATAAGTGCTGAGCCTTAAGGCCGTCTCGACCGCAGGCTGTCCCTTTGGGGAAACTTCTAATTGCGTCTAGTACTGCTTTACTATTTACTGAAACAGGCTCAGTCGTAATAACATCTGAGGGTATAATAGGCTGGGGTGCAGGAGGATTTTTTTCTTGCAAACTATGTAAAGTGTCAGAGTTAAAAGGCGCTACACCATTGGATGATAAGAGTCCAATGGCAGCGTTGTATTGTCCATAGCTTAACTTTTTCCTGCACGCTTCTACATTGGATTTATGCTTCCTTGTACAGGCATGCTTTCTACCTTGTTGATTCTCCTTTTGCACCTAAAGAATCTGATGAACCAAAGTAACGCATCCGTTTGGTTCTCTCCATTTTGCCAGCGCAGTATTAACTGAGGCTGTATGTAGTCTCTTCCTGTTACCAGACCTCTCTTCTGTGGAGCTTTTAGGAAAGTAGATATTTAGAGTACACACGAGCAAGAGAAGCAACTGCAACCAAACAGATAAATCATTAGGACAGGCTAAAACCTTATCTAAAGCTGCTTTTAGGGTTCTAGAAAAATTGAGCCGACACCGTGAAGGAATACTAGTGATCATTGGTATATGCTCGCGATAAACTGATTAAGCATCTCCACGGACAATGCTAGAGAGTCTTCCTCATGCTCTGAGATAATTGGCTGAGAAGAATCTTCTTGCCCTGGTAAGTTAAAAACATGAGGTATGGGTTTGTCGACACCATAAAACAGAAAATCTGCACCACGGCCATTGGAAGGTCCTTGTAAAGTGCCACCTTCATGGTCTCGACATGGCCTTTTCCATGAGAACCATTGTAAACAAGGGAAGCATAACCACATTCGTACGTGCTTCAACAATTTTTCCCATGCCTTGTAAACTCGAAGTTCGTTGCGAATTCTGTCCCTACAGATAGATGTGCCATTAACAATAGACAAGTGCCTGTCTTGTATATGCTTGAAAATAGAGCTTTTCGCATATCCTCTACCGTTCACACCATCTTGGCAGTCTTCAAAATGTTTGTACGGACAATGACAAAGTTGTATCATCACTCGAATCGCTGTCATCACACACGCTTGTGTGAACAATTCACAGGAGGTCTCATTTATGAACCATGGTATCATCAGATTCTAAAACAACAGATGGTGATATTCTGGACTGCGTGGATGAAGAAGATGATCTAGACCGTGTGCATGGCATGGCTTCCTGAAAAATTCGTAATTATCCCATGCAATGAAGATAAAACAGTAAAGGTTGGAATCAAACCACAAGGATAAAAAATTAGAGTTTAGTGTATGGGAATTTAAGGTTTCAATACCAATGAAAACTCAAGGTACCATACAGTAAAACACTAATTGAACCTTCACAGGAGATGGTAAACATCCACAAAAAAGCAACTCATATTCAATCACTCAGAAACTCCACTTCAAAGTCCAAAAATCAATTTTGCTTTGTCAATCACATACAAAAGAAAAAACCCACTTCAGAAACTTGGTTTACAACCACTGATTTGCTTCTTTAATCACACACAAAAGTAAAACCCAGAACTTGAAAACAATCACAGAACCCCCTGTCAATCAGAACAAAGAAAACCCCTCTTTCACAGAAACACCTCTTCCAAACAAACAAACCCTAACCAATACAGCCCCTTGATTCAACTAGCTCACACTCTTCAGGTTGAGTAATTCGATTCTTCAAAAATCCCAATTGAATCTTCAAAGAAGAAGTACAATTGAATCATCAAACTGTTGGATTTATTATTATTATTATTATTATTATTATTATTATTATTATTATTATTATTTAATTATTATTATTATTTAAATATTATTACATGAAACTAGTTGGAAGCCTAACAAGCTAAGCTCCATTATTTTAATTGATTAGAATAATTGGGAATAAAAGGGAATATTAGATTGTTAACACTACCTTCCATGTTAATTCCTGGCCATTGGGGACTCGAACTTAAGCATTAAACTTTGGGGAACTAATGCTCCAACCCATTCTTATTCTTATTCTTATTATTATTATTATTATTATTATTATTATTATCAATATTATTATTTAATATTAGAATAATTGAATAAAGAATATTACATTAACTAGTCGGAAGCTTAACAAGCTAAGCTCCAACGACATACTACTACATTAGTTGAACAGGTTGCCGTGCTAACCTACCAACGAGCCTCATGGGTAACCTAGCCAAAGGAGCCGAAGCGGATGGGGGGGATGAGATTGTGTCACAAGGGGGCAATCTAACACTACCTTCCATGTTAATTCCTGCAATATTACGCTATTAGGGGCTCGAACCTGGGACCTCCTGGAGCGCATAAAACTTTGGGAAACGGGGATGACCAGCTGAGCTAGGTGCCCGTTTTAATATTATTATTATTTTACTTTTTTTATTTTTTTAAGGGAGCCACTGAGGCATTTATTAATAAAACAAATAGTGTTTTACACATGCACAGTTGGAAGTCTAGCAACAAGCTGAGCTCCAACTGCTTTTTGAATAGCTAGCCCTATTCTATGAAAAAGAGAACTACCCACTTTATAATTAGCATCGTGACTTGCAAGGCGTTCTTCGATCTCTTCAGAAACACAACTGTATCTTCGCTTAATTCACCCAAGGTGGTGAAGGCCAACACACCAAAGCCATACCCATGAGCGGTACAAATGTCCAAGTATTTGTTGCGTTTGCGTGTAATAGCAGCAGCGATAGCATGTCCAGGTACGAAGGTGCGGGTGGCAGCACTAGTGAAAGGAGAGACACATGTGACGTCAAAACAAACGTCACGTCCGTTTTCCCAGTTGTACACAAGGATATCTGTTGGATTCAAGCCGGTGCCATGTGCGGACGAAAAACCCAAAGATACTTCTTTCCTAGCTGCAACTCCGGCTTCATAACAAATATCGGCAAAGACATCTCGGACCATATCATGGCGGAATTTGAGTCCAACTTCTTTAGCACAATGGAGTGCATGGTCACCGTAGATGTCCATGGGTTGGTCACAAACGGTGCAAAAGGTATCAGCTTCAAAGAAATGAATACCTAACTTGTACTTGAGTATAGCACGGAATTGTCTCGGCCCAACGAACTGATTTAGCTCATAGATAGGTATTGCTTTTAAAAAATCTAAGGCATGGTCCATTTTGTTGCTATGCCATAGATATGCTTCTCGGTCTGACAATGAAAACTGCAAAGGTAACTCCCTCTTGAAAACCTCAAAGTATCTAACTGCCAGTAAGTTCATAGGATGGGGGGCAGTTTCTGTAAGGTTGAAAAAGGCGGGTGACAACTTGCAGGCTTGTGAATAGACCTGTAGAGCATGTTGAAAGCTGGGGCTGGTATCTGTAGCTGGTGGAAGGTTCAAAATAGATTCTTGCAACAGCTGTGTTTGTAAACAAGAAGCCAAAAAGCTGTACTTACTTGTGTCTGCCATCGTATAAACACCTAAGCCTCTATCTCTAATGGGGAGTGTTGCAAAACGCTGTTGAACAGGGCAGAAACCAGCACCGTCGCCTGTGATTAGCTGCTGTAGATACTGCAATAGATGTTGATCGAAACGCGTTGTGGCCGCCTGTAAGTTTATGGGGTTTGTAGTGCGCATTGTAAAGTAAAGACGTGAGACTCCTGTACAGTTGCGAAGAAGCAGGAGTTCACTCTGTGGATCCTTAAAACTTTTGACTGCGTTCATTAGATGGATAGTTTTATCAACGCGGTTCATAACTATCTCATTGCAGTATTGGTGATCTAGACTCACAGAGCCGCCTAGCAACTTAACACCCAATGCAGGCCTGCTGATGTCTCTTGGGAATACACCGTCTTCTAACCACCGGGGATCAGGGGATGGCCAAAAGATCTCCGTTTTATTGATGTTGAGATGTAAACCACGGGATGATCCTTCAGCCTGTATAATACTTAGGGCCTTAGCAACTTCTAATGTATCACCGATGATGGTGCCGTCATCCAGATACCATGCATGGAGTTGCAGCTTACACCGAGTGGCTATCTTGTTAACTAAAGGGTGCAGAATCAATGAAAATAATATGGGCCCTAAAGGGTCACCCTGTTGTACTCCTTTGGCAGATGAGAGAATAAACTCATTGTAGTATAATCTTGATGGTTTAGAGTAGCAGAATTCGACCCATTTAGAAATACTAGGACATCTGATTCTTACCTCAGCAAGCAATGTGGTGCGATCCACTAGATTGAAGGCATTTGTGAAATCTACCAGTAACATGGTTAAGTTATTTTGATCACCTTTCAGCTCTATCAATCTGTTAACCGAATGTAAGATACCCTCAGCTCCGCACGGAACACCAACTCCGAATTGGTGATTGCCTAAGTAATCATTCATCTCCTTATTCACTGATGTAGCGGCAAGTTTCGAGCATAACCGTCTCCATATCGTACCAACAACGATCGGTCTTAAGCCTCCTCCCGGTTTGAGTAACGGGGTTAACGGAGCGCTGGAAACATATTCAACTAAGACGGATGGACACTTACCAGCTAACCATAGGTTCACAACTCTAGTAATTGACTCCAAAAGATCCTCGGAAACGGCTGCAGCAGCGCCACTCATAGCATCGAGCAAGTGTTGTGCCCTGAGTCCATCTCGACCACAGGAGGTGCCCTTAGGAAAACTTTTAATAGCTTTTAATACTGCAGAGGCATCGACAGATAGTGCATTGGTGGAGGCATCTTCTGCAGGGATATTTGGAGGAGGGGCAGGCGGGTGTTTTTGCTGCAATTCAAGTAAAGTTTCCGGAGTTGCTGGAGCAATACCGTTTGAAGAAAGCACCCGTATGGCGGCAGTGTAGTGACCATAGTTTAGTTTCTTCCTGCAAGCGTCAACATTGGAGTTCTTTAAGTTGTAACACCCATTTGTTTCCCTCCAAAGTTCTAGAGAATTGTTGATGGTTGCAATCTGCAAACGCTTCCTATTACCAGACCTGCCCTCCATAACAATAAGAATCGGAATCGAAGTTACAAGAAATGGTTGGTAACCTAGCGACCAGCTGGGTACCAATACCCTTTTGAATAACAATCCCTAACCTATGAAAAACAGAATTGCCAATCTTAAAATTAGCATCATGTCTAGCCATACAATTTCTCATTCTCTTAAGGAAGGATATGATATCAGCACTGATCTCACCAAAGGTAGAAAATGCTAGTACCCCAAAACCATAGTCGTGTGAAGTACACTTATCCAGATACTTATTGTTCTTGCGAGTGACAACAACAGAGATAGCGTATCCTGGTGCGAAGTTGCGAGTCCGGGCACTTGTGAAAGGAGAGGCACCTGGTACACTTATCCAGATACTTATTATTATTACTATTATTAAAAATCAATATCGAAATCAACATTACAAGAGATGGTGGGCAACCTTGTAACACCCCGAGTTCCGGACCAGGGTCACTTGTAACACCCATAGTTCCGGACCAGGGTCAAACCCATATGGGGATCCGAACTCGAAGCGTTGCGGGTCGGAAAGAGACTTAAAAATTTAATTTTATGCTAAACATAATTAAATCTTTATATACATGAGTTGCTTCATATGAATTTACTAAATATATTTAACAACATTTCAGTTAAGATTTACATTTCAAGCAATACAATATAATCACTAAGCTACTCATTCTTAGCTTTCGCTGCGCCACTCTGATAAATCTGCAAGGATGTCAATTGGGGTGAGATGACAGCTCAATAGAATGCATTCCCAATTCTCCAAAGATGCGCAAACATAATCATTTTATCAAGAAAAAACATATACCAAGAAACACATTACGACTTCAGCGAATCAATGTTTTATTCGACAATCACATTACCAATAATGTTTCTAATAAATTATCTTATTTAGATTCCAATCATGAATTCACAACTCCAATAATATTTCCAATGAATCATCTAAATTCATATTCAAGACATGAGTTCATAACATCAATAATATTTATATTGTCACATCAAACCATGAGTTTACAATACCAAGATAATTGTCAACAAATCATTCATCAATGATTCAACACATATATTCACGCATTAATATAGTCACAGAGAAACCATGAGTTCACTAATCATCCATTTGGGATTTAACACATCAATTCACAATTCATCCATTTAAGTTTCAACACATGAGTTCATAAATATATATTTCAACACATCTCACCAACAAATCTTGAGTTCACGGTACGAAAACCTTGGTTCGTACACCCACCTATCGTTTATCGGAACGGACAGCCTCCATCGATGATCAGGAACGAAAGTTCCTATGGGGATCATACCCATCTACTCTCGGAGATCATTACCCGTTTCATTCACAGTACGAAAACCTTGGTTCGTACACCACCTATCGTTTACCGGCACGGACAGCCGCCATCGATGGTCGGGAAACACAAGTTCCCATGGGGATCATTACCCATTTAACTCTCGGGGATCATTACCCGCCGTTAGCATGAAATTATGTTTCATATAACGGAAAAATATGAACTCATTTCATTTTAAAAATCTTTTTTTTTTAGACACAACACAAGCAACCATGGCTTAAGAACATAAATTGCTTTCAAACATTTATACAAACAAGTTAACTGCATACATTTTTACATCATCAGTTTAAGGTGAATATTCATCCGATCTTCCTAAAATTTCAGGAGAACCTACATAACTCAATAAACAACCACTTATCCAAATTTCACATAAAACTAACGGTTCAAACAAAACTTATTGAATTTACAATGACATTCTAAAAACTTGGCAGATTACATGTCATTACCAAAAAATTCATGATAAATTCATATTAACCTGGAATTGAGCAAACCCAAAGCACAATGAAAGCTATCACAAATATCTACGAATTTTGTCAAGACTATAAATCATTATAAAATCGTTAAGATTTCCTAAACATACCAAAACCACAGCATAGGAGAAACTGGCCAGAAATTCAGAAATCTTTATCGAAACTAAAAGAAATATTCAACGGTGAATTTACGGTGGATTATTCTCAAATTTTAACCAGTAAAGCCCAATCATGTTATATATCACAAGAACTAACCTGATCATCAATCGGATGCATAAAATTACGCAGATAAATTTCAGAAGCCTAACTATACAAAATCATACAAGGAAACACACAAGGACAAACACCAAAAGAGAAAGGGATTAAGCATTCTACCTCAATTCCATTGATTCTCCACTGATTTTCCTACCTTAGATCCAATTCAACTTCCCATTCTCCCTAGATTTTAGTTTTCTAATTTCTCATATTCTTTTCCTTTGATAAAAAAGAATCTTATATATATATATAATAATGCTAACATATATACACTTAAATATTTTTATCTATTTTATTTATTCAAAATGTCTTTTCATTTTTCTCTCATTTTTATTAAAATATTAAAATTAACTAGGTGACTATATTCTCACCCAAACTTGTGGCTTTCCTAGTTCAAGCAACCCACCTAGTCTAAGGAAAAAAAACAATATTCTAAACCACATGGTTAGCTAAGTTGGGTATAACCCGACCCGAAAGGTTAACTAAAATACAGGGTATTAAAAACCTAGCAACAAGCTGGGCACCAACACCTTTCTGAATGACGATCCCTAGCCTATGAAAAAGAGAATTTCCCTTCTTAAAATTGGCATCATGTCTTGCCATGCAATTTCTTAACCTCTTCAGAAAAACTATAAAATTTGTACCAAGCTCACCAAAAGTGGAGAAGGCCAACACCCCAAAACCATATCCGAGAGAAGTGCAAACCTTTAAGTATTTATTGTTCTTGCGAGTGATAGCTGCATAAATGGCATGACCTGGTATGAAGTTGCGAGTTCTAGCATTTGTGAATGGAGAGACTCCCATGACATCAAGACAAACATCTCTACCATCTTCCCAATTAGAAACCATGATATCCTCTGGCCTAAGATCTTTGTTGTTAATGACGCCCAAAGAGACCTCTTTTCTAGCTACAACACCGGCCCTATAACACATATCTGCCAAGATATCTTTTACTAAATCATGTCTGAATTTAAGCCCAACCTCGCTAGCACAATGAATGGCGTGGTCACCAAAGATATCCATAAGCTTGCCACAACAGGAACACTTACTATCTTCCGAAAAAGTGGTGTGCCCAAACGGTATTGTAAGACCGACCTAAACTTCCTAGGCCCAACTGCCTGGTTAAGACCGGTATAGGTATTGCCTTAAGGGAATCCATAGCATGGTCCGATCTATTTCATTGCCAAACAGTGGCCTCACGCGTAGATAAAGAGAAGCTAGAGGGTACCTCTTCCCGAATAACACCAAAGTAGATAGCTGCCAAAGACTTCATGTATTGGGGGGAGGCATCGTTAATGTTGAAATCAGGAGAGGAAATCCCACAAGCTTGCGTGAAACCCTGTAATATACTATGGAAACCATGGCAAAGGTCAGCTGTTATAGGCAGCTTCAAAATAGAATTCTACAAGTGCTGGTTTTGTGCCTGTGATGCAAGGTAGCAGTACTTCATAGTATCTGACATAGTAAGTATACCAAGACCACCATATTTGATGAGGAGGGTGGCTAGTCGTTGCTGAACTAAGCCAAAACCAGCCCCATCTCCGACCACAAGGCGACGAAGATATTGCATGAGATAATCATCAAAACGATTAGCAACAGTCTGAAGCGCCATGGGGAAAGTGGTGCGTAGGGCAAAATATAACCTCGAAACTCCAATGCAGTTGCGTAAAAGCAAAAGTTCACATTGAGGATCATGCAACTCCTGAATCTTGTCCATGAGATTCACGATTTTATCTACCCTATTCATCACTATATTGCTGCAGAAGTCCGTATCTAGGCTGACTGGTCCACCAAGCAATTTTAAACCATCCTTTGGCTTACCAATATTCGCAGGAAAGACATTGCCAGCATCCATTCTCAGGTCATAAGAAGGCCAGAATAGTTCAGTCTTCAAAATATTTAGATGTAACCCGTAGCCTGGTCCATCATCTTTAAGGATCTTCAGAGCCTTGGACACTTCCATAGTGTATCCTGCTATGGTGCCATCGTCTAGGTACCAGGCATGGAAATCCAACGTACAATTAGCTGCAATCTTCTCGACAAGCGGGTGTAGAGCTAAGGCAAATAGGAGGGGAACGAGAGGGTCGCCATGCTGAACACCTTGTGTCGAGGAGAGAATGTGATCTCGATAGTATAGCCTGGCGGGTTTCATATATCAAAATCCAACCCAATGGGAAATGCTAGGACAGTGCGCTCGTACCTCCATGATGATAGTGGACCGATCAACAAGATTGAATGCGTTTGAAAAATCTATTAGCAACATAGATTTTGTGTTATCGGATCCATGCAACTCAAGCAATCTGTTCGCAGAGTGTAAGATCCCCTCCTCGCCACAAGGAATACCAACACCATATTGGTAATTGCCAAGGTAAGAGTTCAGGTCTTTACAAACCGAATTGGTAGCCAACTTGGAGCATAATCTGTGCCAAATGGTACTTACCGCGATAGGTCTCAACCCACCACCAGGTTTGAGCAATGGGGTCAAGGGTGCACTGGCTACAAATTCTCCAAGGATTGGAGGACATGCGAGCCACAGATTCACCACGCCGGTAATTGACATCAGCAAGTCATCAGCAATCGCAGCTCCAACTCCACTCATAGCATCAAGCAGATGCTGAGCTCGAGACCGTCCCTACCACAGGACGTTCCCTTTAGGAAAATTTTAAGCGCTGTGAGTACATCCTTAGCTTTCACAGATATATCAGATGATGAAATAGCATCCGCAGGTATAAAGGGAGGCCTCGCCAAGGGGTGTTTCTGCTGAAGTTCGAACAAAGTATCCGGAGTAGGTGGAGCAACGCCGTTAGACGAGAGGATAAGAATGGCTGCGTTATAGTGGCCATAACTCAACTTCCTCCTGCAGGCCACTAAATATTTGCTAGTCTTCCTCTTGCTGGTAGCACGTTGTTTAGGAGGTTGTTTGGTTAGGCCAAGCAAATGTTAAACTAAACTGATACAGCCTGAAGGTTCCTTCCAAGTCAACAAATCTTTGTTAATTACAGCCGTTTGTAGCTTCTTTCTGTTTCCCGAGCGTTCCTCTCTTGAGCTTTGGGGGTTCATACAGGTTAAAGGTGCAAATCGGCAATAGAAGCAAACGTATCCAGGCCGTAAGGTTCATGGGATTTGAAAGAACAAAATCTAAAGCAGATTTCAGAGTGCGCGAGAAGTGAAGCCTGCAATGCGGTGGGATACTGACAGTCGTGGTAATTTGTTTCTGCAGCATTTGATTGAGCATCTCCACCGTAAGGCCAACAGCTTCATCACTGACTGGATCACATGTCACAGCGTTATCGACTGCAGCAGGAATCACACCAAGTGGCTTCTCAACGCCATATATAAGAAAGTATACACCAACACCATTAAACGAACCTGGTATAACGTCTGCAGAGTGAGACTTGGATTTGCATGCCATTTTCCATGTATGAGTAGTCATGCATTTGGTGCATAGCCAACATTGCATGTCTTTCAGAACCCCTTCCCAAGCAGCATAACATCGATCGATATTTTGGATTCTGCCCTTGCAAATCACTCTGGCACTTTCAGTGGGAAAGTGCTGATCTTTCAGATGTCGAGTCAAACCACTTCTGGAATACCCCAATCTACCGGTACCGCCCTGGAAGCCATCGAAAGTTGCAAACGGACAAGGAATCTTGTCATTCCGTGTTGTAGATGAAGCCAAGGAGGTCTGGGAATCAAGATCACCATGAGTACGGATATCTGAAGAGGTTGAGGATCGTGTTCTAGGCATTGTATTTTCCAAGTGATGAAAAAACAAAAAACCCTAAAAAAACAATGGCCGCAAGTTGCATCTCTGAATGCAGGCAAACAATAAACGAGAGGAAAAATGATGATATGTTCTTTGAATCACGAACAGAAAGAAGGGATGATTCTGGTTTCCGGTTTATTATTATTATTATTTCTCTCAACTCTTGACTCCCACATTCATGCAAACTCCTTATTCTACATATTTCTCCAAATATTACTCAACTCTCTAAAAAAAAACCTAATCCCGCGACTATTAGGTCTTTTTTTACCAATAATATTAAAATAAATTATTTTAATATTTTAAATATTGGACGTGCGAACAAAAAACCTTAATTGCTCATTTAAGCAACACCTAAGAATCTCAGTCAAGTTCAAACTCTCAAGACAAAATATTGGACAAGTGTCCAACAAAATACTTAAGACACGCAGGAATGGACGCGCGAGGGACATGGTGGCCCATTCACCACCATGGCTGAACTGAACTATCCCTTGGCCATCATGGTCGACCGTTCCCATGCCTCTTCATTATTATTTAAATAATCATCCATATTTTTCATAATTCTCCATATTTCAGTGAATCCTTTTTCATGGACACTTCTCTGCACGCTCGGATGTCCATCCACCACCAATGAACGACTCTCATGCCCATTGGTTTGTTGATATTCCTTGACCCACATTGGATAACCCTCTATCTTCATGATTCAGGGTTCTCCAAATATTAGGGTTTCAAATTTACTATAATTCAATAAACGTCGATAACTTTTATATTGATCTAACAATCAATATTTTTAATTAATTTTAATGTTCGGTCCTACTGCCAATATTTTAGTTGCTCGACTGTCCGAGAGCAACATGATTTGGATGTCTATCCAATTGGCGATTATCCAATATTTAATTGAACAAATACCGATCATTCAATATTCATTAACACTCTAATTTCTACTTTGTCCTTCGACAATTAATGATATATTAGATCCAGAATGAGCACTCTATATAACTCAGCAATATCTGATTTTTCAGTCAAATGCTCGACATATCAGAATAGGTCTATGGTCGAGCAATCTCATTAGATCAACGTTCGTCGATCCAAATTATCTGAACATCATTATTGCCTCGACTGGTAAAATAATACACCACAATTCATCAGACTCAACGCATGTGCATTATTATTGTCCCAACAAATACCTTATGCTCAATCCATGAGTCTCAGAGCATATCACATTCGTCCACTTATGCTCGAATAATTAAGGATAAGACTCATGGTCTAGCCAAGTCAATAATTGACCAATTAAATACACGTCTACATTCATGAAACATCAATCATGTCACATGGGGGGATATTCACCTGGGTTTTGGTATGGCGGCCTACAACACGTTCCTACATCCACGATGAGAAATGTGAGTAAATCGTGCAAGCAGTTGAAGGAGTTAGCAAAGTAGTGGATGGAAAATCAACCAATTCTATGATGTATGTAGAAATGGTTTAACTACGATTTCCCACTTCCCCACTCTTTCACTCCTCAACAACCGTCACACTTACTGGAAATCAATGTGTTAACTACTTCTGCAATATAAATAGATTCATAAATCTATGATTTGACAACCTAACTTAATCAAATTAAATCATCGTATCTAAACTTATTTGAACTCAACGGTTCACTAAACTTGCAAAAGTCTTCAACACATTCAGAATCCTTTAATCATCATTAATCTCACACACTTCTCAGCTTCCCTCCTACGGATCGACCCTCATCCCTCTTTGTGAATGAATTGACTTTGGAATGGCCATTGTCTAGGGTTAGGACGGAGTTTCCAAATTGATCTCTCGAAATCAAAGCACTAAACTTATCTTCTCTCATTGACTCATTGAGATTGTTAATAATATTTCACTTTTCGGGGTTTGTCCGTGGACGTAGGCGTTAGTGCCGAACCACGTTATCTTTGATCTTCTCTTATCATAAATCTAATATATATTTTGTAAAGTTTTTTAAGAAACCAATCAAAATTGTCCGTAGACGATTGCCAATAAAATTTAGCCAGAATAAACCGTCAAAAAAAAAAGTCTGAATAAGCCAAGTTAGGGACGGGCATAGATGATCATAGGCCATCATTTGATTTGTTTTATATCCAAGTGGTTAGGCTAATGTTATATTTGATCGGATCAATAAATTATCACTACCGTCCAACCTAGAGATAATCTCGACCGAACTTAATTAATCATAGACACCACCTTTGCATATGTGGCAACCAAATTTTCAGTGTCATGATTTTGGGTAACGAGAGTCATCGAAAAAACAAATCTCGAGTCATGATTCTCGTGCAGCGGTGTCAGTGACATACAAAAAAAATGTTAGTTATTTACGAAAAAACCTATTTTGACACCTGAGGAATGACACCGGACAATAAAATAATCAAAATAATCGTCGTGTCACCACTTTCCGGGACTTAAAAGTCAAAATTTGTGAACAGTAAAGGGTACAGAAGTAAGAAAAATGGTAAGAAGTCCATATTCGGTAAATATGAATAGTACTTAGTCAGATTGGGATTTCCCGGCTGAAATTGTGGACACAAAGTGAAATTGACTCTCTGTAAAGAGTTTTGGCTAATTTGATAAGCCGCCAATTTATGGAAAACCAACTGAAAATCTGATAGTGGTTGTTTATTCATCCACTCAATATTATTCTTAGCTTCTCCCTGGGCAGTTATATTTTTGGTTGTTCTCACCATTATTTGTTTCGATCAACAGTTTTTGAATAACAACTATTTTTTGTTGTTCTCTCAATCTGATATTCATTGTTGTTGGTTCATTATGATTTCCTTGCATTAGCAATTTCATTTTTTTCCATGTTTTGGATTATTCAAATCAAACATATCATCGTTTCTTTGGGTATTAATCCAAAGTCAATTTTGAGAACAATTTAGTTTTGTGTTCTGATCGATTTAATATTTCGACGACCAATTCAAGTTTTACATCAAGAAACTTGCTACTCCAGAAAACAACAAGCATGGTCGATTCCTTTTACAACATTTGATCGTGCTTTCTTTATCCTAATCAATTTTCTAGTCTATTGGAGATAAAATTGCATTTTGGTTCTTTGTTAAGGCTAAAATTAATCTTTTAATTCATTTAAATGGGCATGTTTGATTTTCAAATCAAGCCCATTCAATATATTATTGTTCCCGAACTCTTTTAAGTAACTACTATGGAGTTATGTTTATATCATTTGCATTCTCTATGTCACACCGTCTGGATAATGCTGAATGGTCGAGTTAAAGGCTTTTACTAAGATCAAGTTCCGTTCAATCGAGTTTTCATACACCAGTGGTACTGTGGAATGTCAAGTGACTACTCCGATGATGTTCAAGTTATGGAGTGGGGAATCCACCGTATGAAGACCTATAGAGGAAGAAAAGAAGATAATAAAGATTTTTTGCATCCATCTTCTTCAACGATAGTTTAAGTTGAACACTTCAGTCCTGCCTGTGTCCAACTTGAGAGGGGTATTAGAATATATCAACCATACACAAGTAACCGAGGTTTTCATATAAAGAACCGAGGCAATTATAAAGTCAAAGCAACTACATGAAAGAGTATCAAGTCGGTTTCTAAGATCCTCTAATCTAGCTAGATATGTGTAGTATTACCTATTCAAGATAAACATCCCTAGTTAAAGATATATTCCATTTCTAGGTTTACCAATTATGCTATCAATCTATAAATAAGACGCATTATACTGTAATCTTATCTCATTGACTCATTGAGATCATTAATAATATTTGACTCATTGAGATCATTAATCATATTTTACCCCTTCGGGGTTTGTCCCTTATCATAAATCTAATATATATTTTTCAAAGTTTTTTAGGAAATCAATCACATTTTTCGGTAGCCGATTGCCAATAGAACATAGCCAGAATAAACCGTAGAAAAGAAAGAAGAAAAAAAGGTCTGAATAAGCCAAGTTAGGGATAGGCAGAGACATGACCGTAACCCAACATTTGATTAGTTTTAGATCCAAGTGGTTAGGCTAATGTTATATTTGATCGGGCCAATGAATGATCACTACCGTCCAACCTAAAGATAATCTCAATCGTCATTTATTCATCATAGACACCACTTTTCCTTAGAACATTGAATACCAAGCAATTGCTAAAAAAGAGGGGGTCTAACAACCACACCTAATATTTCGTTTAGGCAATATGTATGGACAAACTCCAATATAATTTCCAAGATAATCAACTAGACAATCAGACTCAATCAATGGAAATATATCCAAGATTTATATCTATGTTTCTCAATGTAATCAATAAATTAAACATATAGAATCTGTGAGCCTGATTATTATGAGAAACAACTTGAACGGTACCAAAGACAAATGTTCAAGTGTCAATCAATTTATATCAACAACCAAAGGTTGGGTTATCTAATTGATTGAACTATGCACAACCTGTGATATTTCAATTATATAAACAAATATAATGCGGAAAAGAAATAACACAGGCACCAGAAATTTTGTTAACGAGGAAACCGCAAATGCAGAAAAACCCCGGGACCTAGTCCAGATTTTAACACCACACTGTATTAAGCCGCTGAAGACACTAGCCTACTGAAAGTTAACTTCGGACTGGAATGTAGTTGAGCCCTAACCAAACTCACACTGCCTTACGCCTCTAGAACCACTCCGGGTTCTGAGCGCTTGATTCCCTTGGCTGATCTCACCCACAACTAAAAGTTACTACGACCCTAAGTTCAAGACTTAATAAACAAATTTGTCTCACACAAAAACTTTTATTAAATAGATAAATTTGTCTCCCACAGAAATACCTATTCCGTCTTTTGATAAATCAAGGTGAACAGGAACCAATTGGTATACCGGACTTATATTCCCGAAGAACAACCTAGAAATATCAATCACCTCACAATAATCTTAATTGTATGGAAGCGGAACAAGATATTGTGGAATCACAAACGATGAAACGAAGATGTTTGTGACTACTTTTTATCTAACCTATCGGAGATTAAATCTCGAGCAAATCTTAGAGAAAATAGTACTCAATACGATATAACAAAGTAAGATCAGAACACACAACTACAGAGAAAATAGTTGGGTATGGCTTCACAATCCCAATGAAGTCTTTAAGTCGTTAACCTATAATGGTTTTAGGAAAAACCTAGGTTAAAGGAGAATCGACTCTAGTCGCAACTAGTATCACACAGGAGGTGTGGCGATTAGGTTTCCCAGTTGCTAGAGTTCTCCCTTATATAGTCTTCAAATCAGGGTTTGTAATCAATGTTACCTTGGTAACAAAGCATTCAATATTCACCGTTAGATGAAAACCTGATTAGGCTCAAGCTAATATCTTTCAACCATTAGATCGAACTTAGCTTGTTATACACAAATGAAATGTGACTTCATTTATATATGGGAAACCTTACCTAAACGTGTACACTTTGTTGGATCAACAATAGTTAACCGAAGTTTGCCATATGAACACTTTCATATCAACCTTATTCATCTTAGCACAACTAGTTCAAATGACTCAAATGAAACTAGTTATAGAGTTGTTCAATTGTTTATATTCTCATAGAAATATACAAGACACAATTGAAGCAAAATCGATTTTGATTCACTCAAATCAATTCATGAACATTATAGCCACGGTTTGCAAAAGATTGCATTCCTTATTTTATAAATGTATTTGTTCATGAACAAACCGATTTTAGAATTTAACTTACTCAAGTATGCAAACGTGTACGCATACCTAAGTAGTCGGACTTGGTATGGGTTCGCCAATATGCAAACGGGTACGCATAACTAAAATTCCCGGACCTGGTCTGTTCGCCAGTATGCAAATGGGTACGCCTACTGTCGTTCACGACCAAATTCAGTTGAAATCTGTACGCATACGGGTATGCATACTAAGTTCCCGGACTTGGAATATCTACAACATTTAGTATACATGTACACATATTGTGCTATATCCAATCATGGTTAATTGTTCTAAACTCCCATTTCAATCATTGAAACATTCTTAGAAGACGACAATAGATGTCTCACACAAACTATTAGCTTCAAAGAAATTTTCAAGTGATCAAATGATCATAATAAACATTCTGAGTCCACCCCAAATGATTGTCTCACACAAATAATATAAGATGTTACCAGGTGATTTTCACATGATCATATTTTGACTTTCGTCAAGAATATAAGATGAACTTGGTTAAAGCGAAAGCTTACCAACACATATTTTGAGAAATATGTAAGTGAGTTAAACTCAACTCGAAATATCAAATGTTTATAATTGAAGTTTATATAGCTATACCACTTTTGTCTCAAATAGGAGATAGAGTAGAAATAGACTTTTGAGTGATAGATGAGTTCAAGTCTCCACATACCTTTTGTTGATGAAGTTCCACAAGCTCCCCTTAGTAGTTCCTCGGTCTTCATTCGATGAATATGTACCGTGAAGTCTAATCTCAACTACACATTCTATCCTAATCCGAGACTATAGCTATAAGTAGAATAGAAATCAAGACTTATATTTTTGGAAACTAAACTTGACAAACAAGCTTGAGATATCAACGCTTGCGAGTTCGACCGAGCAGTGCTCTAGCAAATGCTGACTAGCTTCCAACTGTGACCCATAGTTACTTACTTGACCCATTGCAAGTGATCAAAAAGCTAGAATTTACAATCCAACAAAGAAGGGATTGAGAGTTTGCAAAAGCCATTAATCATAAAAAGAAAGAAAGAACATACCTCAAAGAAACCAGGGGATAATTTAAGGGCATTTTAGCATTTGCCCGGCTGCGGCGTGCTGCGGTTAGAACAAGAGATAATTTTAATTCTTTTACGCTAAAATGCCACTACCCAATTATATCTGACTTAGACCTTAGTATAGGCCGATGAAAGCTACTACTTAAATTAAATAACAATGAAAAACACCTAGTATGTATATATATCCCTTTATAAGGAAAAGAAATAAAAGCCCTAATTATTTATTTTTCTTAGAAAGGTATATATATACATACTAGGTATTTTTCGTGTTTATTTGATTTTAGTAGTAGCTTTCATCGGCCTATACTAAGAAAAGAAATAAAAACCCCAATGCTTATAAAATTCATTTCTTTACTTGGAAAGCGGTTAGAAATGCCCTACCAGATAGAACTGTTTTGAATACTAGAATGCCTATGCATATTGTTGATTGTTCTAGATGTAATGACCTCACGAATCTCTTATGCATGCTTAAGTCCTTTGTCCTTTTGCTAGTCGTGTCTAGTTTCTTTTTTCGTTATGTGCTAATACTCAAGCCTTTAGTAATAAATCCTTTCTAGATTGTATGATGTTCTGGATGGTTGATCCGGTCTCTAAGCTTCCTGATGAAGCTCAATGTTTATTTGTCTTTATCCTTTGGTCTCTTTGGAAAAGTAGGAATTGTCTGGTTTTTCAAAATATTAAGGAAACTCATTTAGTTGTCTTGCATATATAGAGTTAGAGCCATGCTTTTAACTAGGAAGCATAATCTGCATATATCTCCCACTATATCTATTGCGTATTATGACAAATGGATACCCCTCCTATTGGCTGGATGAAATGAAATACTGATGGCGCCTATGATGACTTATCTGGGAACAATGGTGCAAGCTATGTGATGAGAAATTTTGCTAGAAAAGCCTCCTTTTGTGCGTTTATAGTTTTTGAAGTAAACTCTGCTGAAGAAGCTGAAGCCAAAGCTATTTAGGCAGTTTTGAAGAAAACTATGGAGCATTAGTTCACACATATCATCATTGAAAGTGATCCTAAGAATCTCATCGAACAATTTTTAGCTGGCGACTTTGATGGTGATTCTAGAAAGGATGTTATTTTTAAGGATATTCAGCTTTTCTCTTCTAGTTTAGTTACTTGTTTGTGTACATTTTAACCTCGTTATTGTAATTCAGTTTCCCATGTGCTTGCTCAATGGGATAAAACTCACAAGTCCTCTATGCACTGGTCTGTTCCTCCAATTTGACTCTTGCCAACTGTTGAGGGGGGTCATTAGCCTTTTTGAAGGTCATTGCTTATAAAAAAAATAAAAAAAAAATGAAAACCCTAAAAATCAGAGCGCTTAATTTATACTATCTTTGAGCCAGATCACCCCACGAAAGAAATAAACAGCTCCGGTTTGATTATGGAGAATTTTCATATCGATATCTTAGAAAACATACTATTCCGCTTACCTTTTATAGAAACCATACAAGCTACAAAAGTATACAAGACTTGGAATACTCTTTTTTTCCAATAGGTGTTGTAACGAGGTGGGTTTTCTTGTTTCATAGCATCTCTCTGGAAACTGTGACGTGCAATTTTATTATGGAGAACAGTACGACGATCTTCACGGTGATTGTTGAGATTATTAGTTCCATATTGTCTGGGCAATCTAACATACTGCGGTTTATAATCCTTCGGGCCTCTCCACTCATTGCCAATTGGTTTTGAGTTTGATGCCCATATTCTAACATGGTATCAGAGCAGGCTATTTACGACAAGTCATTTGACCGTGCCTTTACTCCTCTAGAACCAGAACCAGAGCCCGTTTTCCAGTAACAAGTACCGGGTCGTCACCCGATTTACTTGTCCACGTGTTAGACCCAACGAGGCTACACGTGAGGAGGCATGTTGAGATTATCAGTCCCACATTGTCTGGGAAATCTAAAGATCCTGCAGTTTATAATCCTTCAGGCCTCTCCACTCATTTCCAATTAGTTTTGAGTTGGATGCCCATATGCTAACAATGATGTTGATCATCGAACTAAGATGATGAACTATCGTTATGGGCTATTGTTATGGCAAATTTAATTGAATATTCAGATGGGATGAAGTCGTTGGATTATGCAATGGTTTGGTTTTTCTCCGCAAATGTGATAAACATTACAAAATTCAATATATAATTTGCAATCCTTTAACATGAGAATATGTCTTTGTTCCACAATTTGATTACACTAGCCTTCAAGACAGGGACAAGGATGGAGAATTGGTTCGTCAGAGACCTTGGTCGAGGAACACATTGGTATCATATGGGTTTGGCTATTGTCACTCAACAAACGAGTACAAGGTTGTTCGAATTTACTGCAACAAAGCACGGGTGGGAAATATTCTAGTTTACACAAATTGGTAATCATATGTGGAGAAACAATGGAAATATGGATCACAATTTATGTTCCTCCCGCGGTGTTTATGCTAATGGAGTTCTGCATTGGTTAAATTTTGAGATACAAGAACATAAAGTTTTTGGCTTCAACTGAAAGATGAGAAGTTTCAATGGCTACTGATGCCTCCTTGTGTTCAAATGGTCGATAGGAAGATCAAGTTGCTTGGAGGAAATTTGTGTTTTGTTGGTACAAACCATTGTGCTTGCATAGAAGTATGGCCATATAAGAAGAATAATAATAAAATAATAAATAATAATAATAATAATAATATTATTATTTTATTAATTATCTTACTTAACAATTAGTAATAATAATTTTTATATTAATAATAATCATAATAATTATAATAATAATAATAATAATAATAATAATAAACCCTTAGGAGAGAGAAGTTCTCCAAACGACGGGAGGGGGGATTTTCCCAAGGGGATTGAAAACCGTAATCTTCCATTCCATCGTCCGTGATTTCCAAGCATACACCTCCCTTTCTCCTCATTGTTTATTGTTTGCTGCATTTGGATGCTTGCTATGGCCATTGCTTCTTTTAGGTTCAAAAAGGTGTCGGCGCCCAGCTTGTTGCTAGGTTGCCCACCATCTCCTGTAATGTCGATTTTGATATTGAGTTATAATAATAATAATAATAATAATAATAATAATAATAATAATAATAATAATAATAATAAACCCATTGTGCTTGCATAGAAATATGGCCATTGTGCTTGCATGGAAGAGCATAATCAAACATATGGCCACTATGACAATAATTCATGGATTTTGATCAAAGTGGATTCAGGCAATGATCGTAATTTTGAGCCCTTTGCTGTTACAAGGATAAATCAAGTTCTATTATGGCACAATGGTGATAATCTTTATAGCTATGAACCTAAAGATTCTTCAGCTGTAAATAAAAAGTGGGAAAATATTATGCATAACGGCATGTGCCTCTCATACATCGAGGATATTCCTCACACAAACAACTTTGTTTCTAAAAAGGCGAGGGTACCAAAATATATCTCAAGCTAAAACTTTTCCTACCTATAAGTCCTTTCTCCGAAAGTGATTGTCTATGGACTGAGTCGAGACAATGAAACTAATCGGTTCACACTTCGTGTGATCGTCTATGGATACGAGATCGAGACAATACAACAACGAAGTATGTTTACTTGATAAAAGGGTTCGGAACAACAACGAAGTATGTTTACTTGATAAAAAGGTTATGAGAAAGTTCAAACACTAATAATTTTTTGTTGAACCAGCAACCAACATCCTAATTAATTATATAATATTCGGTCCAGCTACCAGTATTTTTAATTAATATTTTATTTTCTACCAATAATTCATGAATCGAGCAATATTGCTCAAACGAACAAAATTTATTTTTCTCATCTATAAACACTCAATTGCTTAAGTTAGCAAAATAAACGATCAATTGGGTTCAGAACTCATTGATTTAACTATTAATTTCTCGACCGAGCAATATTCCTCATGTTGATTCAACTATCAACGTTCGAGAATTTTATTGATCCAACAATCAATATTCTAATTTATATTTATTGTATGGTCCTGCTACTAACATTTTTGCTCGATTGAGCAACACGGTTTGAACGGACGACCATCTAATATTTCTGAATCTTACTTTTTCATTCGATCATTCATGATATATAAGATCAGAAATGAGCATTCTGCATAATTCAACAATATCTTTGATTTCCTGTCGAATACTTGACATATCAAAATAAATCATTGATCGAGAAATCTCATTGGACGCTTGATTTAAATTATCAAAATATCATTATTACCTCGACCGGTAAAATGATATATCACAATTCATTAAGACTCAACGTCTTTCTATTATTCTGTCTGAATAGACACCTTATGCTCAATCCATGAGTCTCAGAGCATACCACATTCGTTCATTATGATCGACTCATCGTCCAATCAAGTCAACGACTGACTAATTAAATACATGTCTGCCTTGCAGACTCCACATTCATGAGACATCAATCACGTCACATGGGGGGATATTCACTAGGGTTTTTGCCTACGACACGTGTGTACACCCACGATGAGAAATGTGAGTAATTCGTGCAAGCAGTTGAAGGAGTTAGCAAATTAGTGGATGGACAATCAACCAAGTCTCTGCACGACGTGAAACTGGTGTAACCACGATTTCCCACCCTTTTACTCCAACAATCGTCACACTTATTGGGATCAATGTGTTTACTATTATTGCAATATAAATAAGTTTCGGGATCCATGATTGAAGAACAATAATTTCGATACACAAGAAATTATCCCTCAATCTGTCAAAACTTATCTCATATGAACTCAAAAGTTCACAAAACTTGGAGAAACCTTCAATACATTCACAGTCTTAGATCATCATTGATATCACACACACTTCTCAAATTCCCTCCTACACATCGACCCTCATCCCTCTTTGTGACCGAATTGACTCTGGAACTACCATTGTCTTGGTTTAAGCCGGAGTCCTACAAATTAATTTCTCAAAATCAAAGCACTCCCGTGCAGTGCATCTATTTGAAAAAGTTTTAGGCAATTTGCTCGGTCGAGGAGTCTCCGTCCGCACGATCGAGTCTCCATTTTCCTAAAAAACCAGCAAACATCGTTGTCACCCATAAACACTTTATATGGAATCACCAATAAAGCATTTCAACTGTTGATGGTGTTGTATCTAACGATGCGCGCTCTAAGGCAAGACAAACAATATCAAATATTACAAATTCGGTTAACTCCTTTGATGTCATATAAGTGGATTCTATAATGGGAGATATCTTAAATTTGAAATGACATCCAAGCATCCTCTTGTAAGCCAAGATTCCATTTTTAAACATTTAGATTATAGAACTGAAGTGGAAGATTGTCTAATAAACTGAGAGATCCTGACAGAACCTTTCCAAAAGAATAGAAAACTATATAAGAAATCTTATTTACCAATGTGTGCAGGTTCTTAATAATAACATGGCAGCTTGGATTTCATATGTGCACCTCCTATTATGTCAAGTTGGGTCATTCGATCAATTGGCTTATGGGAGCTAGCACAAGTCTGAAATAACACAGTTTGACCAATCTACCGGGAAGCTGCATCCTTCGTAAGAATAAGGTAGTGATGTAACGGGTTGTAACACTAGATCATATCACTGCTATTTGTAAACAGGTTGAACAATATGTTAGTGAGATCGAACTACTAATCTCATCCATGTAAATTCCAATTACCTATATAAGTTGCATTTTGACAGATACAAAGATTAAAGTAACCAACCATTTAGTCAAGAATTTCCTCAATAAGCACCAAGCATGTGACGGACCGGAAAGTTACGCCTAGCGCGCCTGGGCGCGCAGGCCATAACTCCCCTGGTGCGCCATGATGATGCTACTTACCGGGTCTGAAATCTAGGCAAATGTACGTCCATTTTCCCTTGCAAGCATGCTCGTGGAGCATGATGCAACTAACTTAGCTGCCACACCGTTCCAACTTACCCCTATTCTATGAAGGGTTTAAAGCCTTAAAGGCTACGGACGATGTACCTTACATGCATCACTATCTCCCGAGTCTTATCCAGGCATAAGACATGCCTTAGACTTGACCGTAGGCCATATGAGGCATAATTACACTTCTTCACTTGTCTTAGGCATTGCTGGGAGCGTGCACTTGTCTTTCTTGCGCCGAGGGTGCATAAATCAGGCTCATGTCATACTTTCCTTAGGCTTATGCAAGCTCCACTAACTAGCATATCGATCTAGCTTACTTTCCAGGTCATGCCCAATGCGCCATTGGTACAATCCAATGTCGAATGTCTTGATAAGAAGTATGAGCATCCAAGGAATGAAATGCAACTTGCCTCATCAAGTTTGACACAATCATCTCTTGCATCGATCTACCGAACCAGGTGATATGAGAGGCCAAAATGCCGCAATCACCTCAAAATTAGATGATATCGGCGACAAAGTGCTGGACCGGTAATGCTGCAACTCATTGCGGATGCCTACGTACCCTTCCCTACTCTAAAGGGATCAAGCACAGACCGTAGTTCATCCTCAAAGGGACAACATCTTAAGCTAACGTGTTTGCAAAGTCGTAGCTAAACAACAATGGTAATGGCCTAGTCCGTATAGGCCGTTCCGTCAAGATGCACAAAGATTATGTATTATAGGGTCCGCTGCGTGGAATAATGATTCCTTCGCATCATATGCCCCATTGGCAAGGCTACGGAGCTATAAATGAGACTTAAGCATCATTTATACTCTTCCGGCTGAGCTATGAAGCTTACTTGGTGCATGGTCCGCATATGCACCTTCAACCAACTACCTCACCCAATATATGTTAACTTGCAATTTATACAAGTTAGAATATGGGATCAAATTGACATGCTTGCTTCACTATTCATGAGCAATGATTGCGCACAATGATTGCGCTATATTGGTTCTAAGTCAATAGCCTTCATAATGCGCAAAGGATGCGCAACAATGCTCTAGGCCATCTACCCAACTGGCTTAATGCATCATTTGATGCGAGATTTATCTCTTGGCCAAATGCCAAACATAATGCGCCATTTTGGCGCAGTATTGGCCTTAAGCCAATCTACCTCTTACCAACCAACGAAAGCTTTGGATGAAGCTTCATCTTAGGATATGGCGCATCTCTGAGCATGCTCCATGCTAAAAACATGGGGTGCTACAAAGCAAGTGTTGTACTAGATCCCAACTGTGACCCATAGTTACTTATTTGACCCATTGCAAATGATTAAAAAGCTAGAATTTACAGCCCAACAAAAATGGGATTCACAACATTTGTAAAAGCCATTAATCATAAAAAGAAAGCAAGAACAAACAAAAAAAAAAAAAATCTATTAGAAGATCTTCTCAAGATATGGGAATATTTCTTTTTATCTATGTCTCCAACACAAGGAAAGGAAACAACAAATGCTTTTATGGATGCTGAAACCATATGCTCGGGTTCGAACAATTTGGAGAGAGATGAACAATATTACCTTCAATTGAAGAAAAAAAGTCGAAATGAATCATCATATAGTTAAAGATGACCGTTTTCTGTGGGAACTACTTCTGACATGTGCAAACTAACTCTGCATCGAATTTATTTTTTAGATGAGACTACACTATCGATTCCACTACATTGATTTTTGATACAGCTCCAGGCTAAACTTGTAAATCTATAAGCTTGCCATATTTTGTATAGGCTCAAGAAAAAAAAGTTTTTTTAATATAACTTAACCCTTTTCACATCATACTTTTGAGAAAATGAGCTCTCTCCTCTCTCCTTTCCCTGAACTCTCCCTGCACCAGCCTCTCCTAGCCGTTACATTTTGTCTTCTACCTTCCAACGGTCACTTTTCACCAGATTTCACGCTAGAAATTCACCAAATGTTAAGAATTTTCATCACCTGATTTCGAATGGCTATCTCAAATCACTCACATCAGTGCTATTGTAATTGTATCAATCACAGTACCCTCAAAACAATCACAGGAGACAAGATGAAGATCGTCACACAAATCACACACAACACACAAATCACTCAAATCACAATCTCTGGAAATGGAGTAATAGAGAAACAAATCACTAACCACACAAGTTTGGAAGCTGGATTTTCCCCTTCCATGAAAAACATTCTATATCAAATCTCAATCAGAGATCAAATCACAGAAGCTGCAAATATGAAAGCTGGAACCCCCCTTTCATAAAGTCTTATAAATATCAGGAATACAAGGAATTACTCCTCCTGCAACTCCAATCCCACCTCCCTAATGACTGCAACTTCTACAATGTCTCAAACTCTAATCTATATGTGCCAGTCCAGTCTAAAGATTGCAATCTCATTATACACATTTCTCGGAAGGCTATAAAAAGTAGCAACATTTATAATTTGTCCTTAGTCTCCTGCTTAACCTCTTGGCGACAGACTAGCTACAATCTCACACTACTACAATTTCTACATCTTCTACTAAGGAAGTTACTTTACAAGATTGAATGGGTGAGTCACTTTGATGCAACTCCTTATAACTCTGGTATGTCTCTCTATCACTCTTGCCTGTTAATTAATTTGAAAGGCTCTCACTCCATATCTTTCAACCTAAATACCAACACAAGTTTCCTTAGTCTCAATTTATGTTCTATTAAAACTCCGCACATCTTAAGAATCCTCTACACCAGAATCCCCTATACTAGTACCAATGCTAAAATTAGACAAATTAGAATAGACAGAACTATATTCTGGCTTGATTGCAATACCACTCTCAAAATTCAAGGGGAAAAGTTCACTTTTTTACTGAACATAATCAAATTAGACATGTCCAAATTCAACATGTTTCAACCCAACAAATCACAACTCAATACCAATTCAACGCCACTATTCAACACCAAAAAAAGGTAACTTTGTTCCGACAAACAAGATAAACCAAAATAGAAATTTTGTTTTCTGCATTAGCATCTCCAGATGCATCTGTAGCTTTCTCTGCAGGAACTGGTGCAGCGGGTTCTGGTACTGGCATATGCATTGGCTCTGGAGCTGGTACATTCTGAGGAGGATTTTCCTCCCCCGGACCTGCATTAGCAATGACATCAACATCTACAGCCATCTTCCTAATTTCAGGTTCCAACATAAACAAGTTAGGGAAGATAACAACATTAGTAGGAAGGGGGATGGAATCATTCTCTCGAATAGTGGCTCTGACATCCTCAGGTACGGGTGCTGCAAAAAATCCTTGCCGAGCACCTCCACAAACAACATACCGATCCCCTACCAGTACCACTCCCTCATTGATCACAAATCGGCCTCGACGGGGATGAATAGCAAACACCACCCATCCGTCTTTTGTCCCCCAAATACGATCACCACTTGGATGAGAAGGTACTCTCTACTGACCTTGATTTCCACCACCAGTTTTTGCTTCTATGTTCCCACCATCACCAGTCCCATCACAACCAATTTCACCCCCAGTACCACTACCACCACCACCACCCTCATGCACACTATCCTGAAACACATGCCTTCCCTTACCTCTCCTTGGAGAAGACCTGCTTTCACAAAAAATATCATCCTAGAAAAATGGTGGGAAAAAAAAATACCCAACATCAGTTTTTCATTAGTATGGATCACAACTTATTTATGCAATTATCTCTATAAAAAACAAATTATCAATTCCATGCTCTTGCATGTCAAAGCTTATTACCTGGCAATTTGGCAGACTCATCCTAGGTTTCTTTACAACTTGAACTTCATCAGGAGGTATCTGATCATACACCTTTTCATCGTAATCCAAATCTTGAGGCATAGTTTGAGAACTTCTCGACATCAAAAAACTCTATCTCTGCTTGGCTCTAATCGGAAAAAACTGAATGGGAAGTTGAAAGAATTTCTCTTTCTCTTGTTTATATCTTGGCTGGGAAGAGCAACAGTCTTCTCATCGCAACCGTCAAACATCTCACATGTCCTTCTGATCACTAAAAAATTTGTTCCTAGAGATTGGTGTCGCTTGATTATGCGTAGTGGCAAGCCTACTGGCTATTTGCAATGGCATAGCAAAATTAACTACATTCTATTGTCTCATGCGAAGCGGCATCAAACACTTGGAAGTTACAAAACTCCCACTAATACGGGTCGGATCTCGGGTAATTTTCAATGGTTTATGCCCTCGACAAACTACCCACCTGAAGATACATATCAACATAGCATGGTTCTACCGAATTGCAGAGTGCAACATTGCTCAGTCCAACACTGGAACCATGGTCTCAGTTGTATTCGGAATATCTGTTTCAACAAAATCCAACTAGGAGAACCACGCCCCTCAAGACACTCTCGTCCTCCTAATCAAACACAAGTCGCACTACACACCAAAAACACCAATACTGACACAAGTAATGTATTATCCTTGGCTCTATATGCTAACCTTTGTTTTTATCACAGGGCTAGTCACCAAGCACCATTAGCCATCCAATGCATACCTCCATGGCCACAAAGGAAAGTTGTATGGCACCAATCAGCTATCAGGAAAGAAATATGTTATCTCAACATCAGAACTTCCAAGCCAAAACAAAACTACACAAGATCCCATGATCACCTTCTAACAAAAATCAAGAGGAAACAAAAATTTGAACCCGTGAACCATTTTCAAATTAAAGCCTGCAATCTCTTCCCCCACTTTATCAACTCTTACACTTACCCCTCCCACATTGGTGAACATCACTCAACCTTCTCTATTCTCTGCAAAACTGTTTACTACCTTACTATGGCTTATTCCTCAAACACCCCTCCTACTAGCATAAATAACCTTGTTAACAAGATGAACACTGCCCTTACTATCCCTGAGGATCTATTCCCAAAAGTTTTAACTCTGAAAATATCAGAACCAAGCAACCCCCTGATTGGAAATGGTGTTTTATTGGAAAACTCTGCAGCAACATCTGTTTCCAAACTTCAAAAGCTAGTTCTTTAATCAATGCCTATTGGGAACTACAAAGTAGAGTTGAGGTGGAAAATTGGAACAGAAGAAGAAACTACTACATACTCAGAATCACTCATGAGGAAGACTGCTCCACTCTGAGAAATGGTGGAACAAGAGGAGTTTTTGATAAGCTTATAGTCCTGGTTGGTGTTCTTGTATGAGGACCCGCATTGATAGATGAAGAACAATTCAAAAAGGTGATGATCTGGATACTCATCAAAAGAATACCATCCCATATCATACTAGACATCCAAGGTATCCTCAGGCCAATTAGAGTCTACCAAACTGCTAAGAAAGCCTATGGAAGAGACAGATTTGGAAATAATTTGGAGGTAAAGCTTACAATTTATGTTACCAGAGCTCTTAAATTTGGTATTGAAGCTTTTGAAACCACCACTACTTCACACTGGATTGAATTTGCTTATGCTCTCAATGGAATAAAATTTTGTAAGGTTTGCAAAATCTTAGATCACCCAAGTCCCCCGATCATTTCTGGCGATTAATATATGGAGCCCGATTAAGGTTAAGGGGCAACTCTTCTTGAAGGCATACTAAACACAAACCAGCTACGGTTAAGGGGTTGTCATACAGGGTACCCCTTATCATTATTAAAGGTTGTAATTGCCGGATGGGTGGCCCTTATCCGAGAAGGTGGGTGTCTTTGTTAGCACCTAATCTTCTTATACCCTAAATCGATAAGAGGTTTTCTTTTCTTCTTTTCTCTCATTCATTCATTCACACAATAGAGAGAGCGACCATGGTCTCTTGTTAATTTGTCAAGAAATTGAGGCGAAATCGAGGAACACAGAGAGGATAGAGGAGAGCTGCACTGAAGCTCGGTGAAATGAGTTTCTTTGGGAGATGGTGATAAATTGATGTTAGGGTTTGATGTTGCGGTGAATCGAGAAACTCGAAGGAGGTTTTAGAAAAATGGGTTTCGATCTAAAGATGTTGCGTTCAAGATTTAGTGAATCGAGAGCGAGATGGGTTTGAAGAGAGATTGATGTTGCTAAGATGGGTAGGATCGGATTTAGTTGCCGTAGAAAGAATTACAAAGGGAAGATTGAATCGTGTACGTGGCGGGTGAAATCGATAATGGAAATGAATCCGGCTACTTATTTGGAGTAGAGATGGAGTAGCTAGGTGGTGATTTTGACACCAACGGGGAGAGAATTCGACTTTGTTGCTATTGAATTTCAATTATTATGGAAGAACTTATGGGATTGAAATCGAGAAAACACATCTCTGTTGTTGTTATTGAAGAGAGGAATCAAGATGAAATGGTATTTTGTTGTTGGGTCATGATGAATTGGGAGTTTGAGTCGCAATTAAGAAACAGGGAATGCTTGGTCTTTGGTTGGCCGCAGAACTAACATGAGTGAACGTGATGCGAGATGGAGGCGAGATGGAGGTTACGGTTTTATTGTGGATTTGATTGAGTTCTTACAGGAATAAGTGTAGTGAACATAGCCTTGGTGCTGGTATACAAAGATGGCGGTGTCTTGTTGTTGCAAATGGTGATGAGCGACTTTTGGTGATTGTCGAGGAAGAAGAAGCGGTGTTGAAGGTTTTGCGGCTGGTCGAGTTGATGCGGAGTGCAATGGGCGTGTGTTGGGCTGAGATGAATATAGCTTGAGCTCATAGTGGCTCGGGTGGTTGAGCTTTGAGTGCAAGAAAAAGAAGAAGGTTGAGCTAGGACTGAAGCTAGTGGTCTCAAAGTAGTTGTCTTTGAAATGCACATGGCGCGGGTGAGTTTGAGCAAGGGAAGAATTATGGTTAGTGATGGTGGCTGTGGCATGAGCTGGTATTGGTGATGCTGCAGTGGAGAGTTGAATTAGCATTGGCAGGGATGTTGCAGTTGGCTAAGCAAGGAATGAAGTGGGTTTTGCAGCGAGAGAGAACTGGTGGTGCAAGGGCTGAGAAGATTGAGCCGATGGCCGTTGCCGGTGAAGTCGGTGATGGGATGAATGATAAACGGGATTGATGGAAGGTAATGAACATAATGGAGCTGAACTAGGGGTGTTGCACGAGTTCAGGGAGGCATTGCAGAGCTAGCTGCAATTGCAAGCCATGATTTTGAGTTGCTGACAGTGTTAGAATGGGGCTGTGAAGGTGGTAGTGCTGCTTCTGTTGCAGGGAATTATGGAATGGTGTTAGATGAATGTATAGGATTGTCGCAGGGGAAGAAAACTGGCCTGAAATCGTCCTGAGAAGTGCTCAACAAATAGAGTAAACTCTGTTGAATTTTACCTTTCTGTAGAGTTGACCCGTGACTCGTTGAACTTAACTCGAGAACTCACAAAGTAAGACCCGATTAGCCGAGTAAGAAAGGCGACTCATAGCCCGACTCGGTATCGACTCACTCCTTCTCCTTGACCTTTGACTAACAGGTTGGTGACGGTTGACCTGTTTGACCGTTAGTCCTAACGGTAGATCGGCGGAATATTCCGCCAAAGATTCCAGTGACCAAGCGGTGAATTTCGGGTTGCGGCGGTGACAATTCAGTCGGATTAGGCCATAATACCGATTTTCGCGAGCAAAAATTCCCGAGAATTCTCTATGGACTTCTCTCATGGGTGTGAAGACTTGGGCTAGGAATTGGATGGAGAATTGGACTCAAATTTGGAAAGAGAAGGTGGAAGAGTTGAGAAAAGCTTGGATTTGGAAATTGAATTGCAAAAGAAAAAGGATTCTACTCCTTAGAAGATTTGGAGAATATTGAAGCCTATAAATAGAAAAGTTTTCTACAACTTCTACACACCTCTCTACACACACAACACTTGTGTTTTTGCTTGCTTTTCTAAGATTATCCTTTTTAATTACTTGTGTGAATTTGAAAATTCTTCTTTTAATTATTATTATTATTTGTGTGAATTTCAAAAACATGAGTAGCTAATTTTCTTATTGATTGAGGATGAATTCCTAGTTCTTAACACATGATTTAAGTTTTTGTTTTCAAATTCTATCTTGAAGTTTTTCACATAATTATCGTTTGTTTTTACTAATAGGAGTGATCTTAAAGACATTCATGATTGATTGATAGATTGTTTGGAGTGCACGCTAAATTGATTTGTTAATTCGATCTAAAGCTAGTGAAAGTTAGGAGATAAGTAATCGTTTCTTGACTCTTTACATAAGTAGCAAACACGAGACCTTGCGGAGGGATTCCGTGGAGCAATTGTGTGTAGAAACAACGTTAGCAAGTGGACCTTGAGCTAAGAGTCTAACTACTAATATCAACCTAAGAAATTCACAAAACTTAATGCATGAGCCAAGTTACATCTAGGTTGAGCTAATTCTAGGTGGCTTGGTGATTAGAATCCGGTAGTAGAGAACTTCCGTGTCCGGTGATACAAGGGATTTAGGGGTTTAGCACTGAGCTAGCTGCTTTACCTACGGTTGGTGATAATTTGTGACTAATAACAAGTAGAAAAGAACATAACTTTAATCATTGTTTCGTAACGAAGAAGGATTCCTTGATTTTCTCTCTCTTATTGCTTTCATCTTTCAACTTTCGATTTTAATTGCTTTGTTTATTTTTCTTTTGCTTTTTACACCCCCCCTTTCGTGACAACTTTTACAACTAAGATCTCTTGCTCCTCGTGGGAACGAACTTGACTTCCATTATATTATTTTTAATTGAGTGGAAATTTTGAATTAATTTGATTGCACCTACGACACGCATCAAATTTTGGCGCCGGCCTTAGCGGGAGCAACGGGCGATTTTTTAGTTGTTTTTATTTTTCTTTTTGCTTTATTCTTGCTTTGTTAGATTCTTTACCGTATCTAACTTAGTTTGTGAGAATCTTGTTTCAGGTGTTATACCTTTGGTGAATGCTTAAAGGGGGTAGACCGAGTCCAATACGTCTTCGATCCGGCACTCAATTAAAGGATTTCATTCGAGCGATTAACACTCCACTTCCTCCTTCTTCATCAAGTGATTCGGACAAAGAGGAAGAAACAATGGCTGATCGTACACTAAAGGACCTAGCTTCTCACAAGCTTGACACACAACAATGGTGTATCCAAACTAACTCAACCTTCGAGATCAGCGGGGTTGATTAGAGAGTTACCAAAGTTCCATGGCATGGTGAATGAGGACCCAAACAAACATCTTATGGACTTCTACACCATAGTTATGGCTATGCTTCCACCTAGACTAATGCGGATGGAGCAATGTTGAAAGCTTTCCCGTTTTCTTTGGCGGGTAATGCTAAAGAATGGTTATATTATTTGCCTTCCGGAAGTATCACAACATGGAATGGGATGAAGAAACTTTCCTCGAAAGATATTTTCCCGCATCCAAAGCTACTCAAATCGCAAGGAGATTTGTGGATTGAAACAACAAGTGGGAGAATCATTGTATGAATGTTGGGAGCGATACAAGAGGTTGGTGGCAAGCTGTCCACACCATCAATTTAGTGACGTTATGATACTCCAATACTTCTATGAAGCTCTCCACCCAAGTGATAGGTCTCTTCTAGCCGCGGGTGGTGGTGCATTAATGAACAAGACGGTGGCCCAAGCTACCGAGTTGATTGAAAGTATGGCGGCAAACTCGCAACAATTCTACACAAGGGATGAACCAATCGTTAGGCGAGTGCATGAAGTTAGTGATTCATCATCACATCTTGATCAAAGGATGAGTAACATGGAGACAATGATTCAAAGGATGGCGCGGTAATTATTCCGGATGGTGAGACCGAACAAGTGAATGCTTTATATCCAAATCAAAGGCCAAGGTACGATCCATACTCCAATACCTACAATCCCGGGTGGAAGGATCATCCTAACTTTAGTTATGCAAACAAGCAAGCGGCGGCTCCTAATCCATATGAGCAACAAGGTGGTTTTCAACAATCACGCTTTCAACCTCAACAACAATTTCAACCACAACAAGTCAAGGAGCGTGATTCTTTGAATGATGACAAGCTCAATGCGTTAATGCAAGGTATGCAAGGTCTTACTTCTATGTTCCAACAAAGCCAACAACACCAACAAAAGACCGATTCGGCAATCAAGGAGTTACAAATTCAAGTGGGGCAATTAGCGACCCGATGTGAACTTATTGAAAGCGCAAGCATCCACAAAACTTCCTTCACAACCAATTGTTAATCCAAGAGAGCGTTAATGCGATTACTTTGAGGAGTGGGAAACAAGTGGAGCAACCAAATCAACAAGATAAGGTATATGATGAGAAAGAGAAATTGAAACCGCACCAAAGGAGAAAACATCTCCTACCAACCAACCCGAGAGACGGTTCCTACTTTCACAACTCCACCCCCGTTCCTAGCCGGTTTGCTAAATCAAAGAGAGACTTGGAATACATGGATATTTGGGAGATCTTTAAGAAAGTACAAGTCAATATTCCACTCATAGAAGCTCTTCGTCAAATTCCTCGTTGTGCAAAGTTCTTAAAGGAGTTGTGCATGAAGAAGAAAAGGTTGAAAGGGAATGAAGTCATGAGTGTGGGGGAGAATGCTTCGGCGTTTATTCTCAAGAAACTCCCACCAAAATTAAAGGACCCCGGTAGTTTTAATATACCTTGCACAATTGGTAAAACAAGGTTTACTCGAGCTTTGCTAGATTTGGGAGCATCGGTTAATGTTATGCCTTCCTCGATTTATGATTCTTTGAATCTCGGTCCTCTTAAAGAGACCGGGGTAGTTCTTGAACTTGCTAACCGATCTAATGTTTACCCGAAAGGGATTGTTGAGAATGTTTTGGTGCAGGTTAATGAGCTTGTATTTCCTACCGATTTCTATGTCTTAGACATGAATGATGAGAATTCTTCCAAGTCTACACCTTTGCTTTTGGGTAGACCATTCTTAAGCACCGCCGGAACAAAGATTGATGTCCAAAATGGCACCTTGACTATGGAGTTTGATGGTACACTCATTCACTTCAATATCTTTGAGACAAAGCGATACCCTAGTGATGTGACATCATGTTTTCCCGTGAAAGAGATTGATCCGGGCTAATGAATCTTGCAAAAGCTAAGTCGGACGTCGACTTTAAAACAAGCGCTTAATGGGAGGCAACCCATAGGTTTTGTATTTCTTATTCTTTTTGCTTTTTGTTATTTCTTTTTCTTGTTTCCATATCATGTTAAAATTTCCCACCTTGACTTTACTAGGAGGATTCAATTACATTGAGGACAATGTAAGGTTTAAGTGTGGGGGAGTGGTTAAGCATGTTTTTAAAACAAAAATTACAAAAAAAATTTAAAAATTTAAAAAAAAAAAAAAGTTTTACATAAAAATTCCAACTTTTAGAGATTTTAGAGTCCCTAGCATATTTCTAGGTATGTTTACATAGAGATTTTGACCGACATAATTGAACTTGGAAATGTTAGAGGACTACATTCGGATTTCTTGCTTGTTAGAGTGTTAAATAATGGATTTAATCATGCCGGTGATGCGAATTTGGTGCAGGGAGAAATGCGTTATTAGAGTTGCTGATCAATCATTAGTGGAGACTACCCGTATTCATATCATGTGAGGCACCGACCAGAAATTTTCCATCTACTAAAGAGCTTCTTTTGAGTGTGTGTCACCGTAAGTAAATTCCGGGTAGAATGGTGAGCTACCCAACCTCCCACCAATAGAAGCACTACTCTTTGATCTCTTGAGTGCTAATTTTGTCAATCATGAGGGTGATGTCCATGGATGAAAGCTTCCTTCTTGTAGTTCGATTTGCAGCTAGCACCATTCTCTCTCTCTTGACAACAACGGATCCATAGAAACACATTCATCATCAACAAGGAGCGACATCAAAATTTACAAGGAAAGTTGGAAAAGTTTAAGGTTTACAAGCAACGAAAAAAAAAAAAAGAGCAAATTTCAAACTCAAGTAAAGCAACATACAAATGAGCGGTTTTTACATATATGTTGAAGACTTACACTACAATGAGGTAATTTTATATTCAAGTATGAAGACTTATTCATGAAAGCGAAGAAAATTAAAAGGTGAGAATTTTTGAAGTTTATGATTTCAAGACGATACAAGTTGTGAAGAATCAAGCGGTAAAATACTTCTCCCACGGCCATGGTTTATTTTGTATTTAATTTCTCTTGTTTTCAAAAAGAAAAAAAAAAAAAAAAAAAAAAAAAAAAAAAAAATTTAAAAAAAAAAAAAAAAAAAAAAGGAAAGAAAAAAAAAAGAAAAACAAGAGAAATATTTGTTTTGTTAATAAGCCGTGGGGAAGGAAAATTTATAAGGTAGTTTCAAGCGACAAGGTTTTAAGGTAAAAGAGTTACAAATTGTCAAGGATTTATGAAATTCGAGGGTTTATCATCAATAGTTGAAACCGAAGACCAAGAAGATCAAGACGAGGAGCGGAAGACGTTTCTATTGGATGCCGTGAGAGTGGTGTTATCATAATTGGCAATCGGATGTGAAGGTAAGTAAGTAATCTCATCCTCGATAAAATGGTTGATTTCCTTTCGTAGAGATCGTCGGAAAAATGGTTTTTCAAAATATTAAAAGATGTGGGTTTTTAAAAAATATTTCGGAAGTTATCCTTCCCACCATTCAACGTGATGCAGGATTTCTCTCTTCATTCCTACCTGCACACATGTGTGACCCATAAAAAGCCGTCTTTTTGAGTGCAATTATCATAAAATCCTTTTGGTGAGGCATAAGTCGAGGCGAAATGCTTATTGATCGTTTCTCAAACATGCATTCTCTCATTATGGTGTGGTTATTTCTCACTCAACATTCAAGAATGAGAATATGTTCTTTAGTATTTCTAACTTCTTATTACTAGCATGCAAATTCTATGTCCTCATAACTCTTTGGATGCTTGTGATGCTTGAACGCTTTGAAGTTGTGAGTTTTTAGTTTGATTTGCTCGAGGACTAGCAAAGTCTAAGTGTGGGGAATTTGATAGGTGTAGAATACACCGTATTTACTATCTAGAGTTTATGCTTTCTTTGCTATTTTTTCGTGTGAATTTTGTATTTTACGCTTGTTTTGAGTTTTGTAGCTACTTTGGAGTCACACGGAGGAAAAGAAGAAGAAATTACTCTATTTGAGCCAAAAAGGGCAAAAAGGTCATTTCACAAGCGATTGATATATGGAGCCCAGTTAAGGTTAAGGGGCAACTCTTCTTGGAGGCGTACTAAACACAAACCAGCTACGGTTAAGGGGTTGTCATACAGGGTACCCCTTATCATTATTAAAGGTTGTAATTGCCAGATGGGTGGCCCTTATCCAGAAGGTGGGTGTGCTGTTAGCACCCTAATCTTCTTATACCCTAAATCGAGAAGAGGTTTTCTTTTCTTCTTTTCTCTCATTCATTCATTCACCTGAAGCCGAGAGAGAAGCAGCCATGGCTGCTGTTAATTTGTCAAGAAATTGAGACGAAATCGAGGAACACAGAGAGGATAGAGGAGCTGCTGATGAAGCTCGGTGAAATGAGTTTGCTGGGAGATGGTGATAAATTGATGTTAGGGTTTGATGTTGCAGTGAATCGAGAAACTCAGAAGGAGGTTTTAGAAAAATGGGTTTCGATCTAAAGATGTTGCGTTCAAGATTTAGTGAACTGGGAGCAGATGGGTTTGAAGAGAGATTGATGTTGCTAAGATGGGTAGGATCGGATTTAGTTGCCGTAGAAAGAATTACAAAGGGAAGATTGAATCGAGTCTGTGGCAGGTGAAATCGATAATGGAAATGAATCCGCTGCAACTGGAGTAGAGATGGAGTAGCTAGGTGGTGATTTTGACACCAACAGGAGAGAATTCTGACTTTGTTGCTATTGAATTTCAATGATTATGGAAGAACTTATGGGATTGAAATCGAGAAAAGACATCTCTGTTGTTGTTATTGAAGAGAGGAATCAAGATGAAATGGTGATTTGTTGTTGGGTCATGATGAATTGGGAGTTTGAGTTCCAATTAAGAAACGGGAATGCTTGGTCTTGGTTGAGCTGCAAGAACTAACATGAGTCTGTGATGCAGATGGAGACTGAGATGGAGGTTCTGGTTTATTGTGGATTTGATTGAGTTCTTCTGGGAATGAGTGTAGTGAACATAGCCTTGGTGCTGGTATACAAAGATGGCAGTGTCTTGTTGTTGCAAATGGTGATGAGCGGCTACTGGTGATTGTCAAGGAAGAGCAGGTGTTGAAGGTTTTGCGGTACCGTCGAGTTGATGCGGGTGCAATGGCTGTGTTGGGTGAGATGAATATAGCTTGAGCTCATAGTGGCTCGGGTGGTTGGCTGAGTGCAAGAAAAGAAGAAGGTTGAGCTATGACTGAAGCTAGTGGTCTGCAAAGTAGTTGAGCCGAAATGCACATGGCGCGGTGAGTTTGAGCAAGGGAAGAATTATGGTTAGTGATGGTGGCTTCATGGCATGAGCTGGTATTGGTGATCTTTGCGGTGGAGAGTTGAATTAGTATCGGCGGGGATGTTGCAGTTGGCTAAGCAAGGAATGAAGTGGGTTTTGCAGCGAGAGAGAACTGGTGGTGCAAGGGCTGAGAAGATTGAGCCGATGGCCGTTGCCAGTGAAGCTGGTGATGGGATGAATGATAGCAGGGATTGATGGAAGGTAATGAACATAATGGAGCTGAACTAGGGGTGTTGCACGAGTTCAGGGAGGCATTGCAGAGCTAGCTGCAATTGCAAGCCATGATTTTGAGTTGCTGACAGTGTTAGAATGGGGCTGTGAAGGTGGTAGTCTTTGCTTACATTTGCGGGGAATTATGGAATGGTGTTAGATGAATGTATAGGATTGTCACAGGGGAAGAAAACTGGCCTGAAATCGTCCTGAGAAATGCTCAACAAATAGAGTAAACTCGTTGAATTTTACGCCTGTAGAGTTGACCCGATGACTCGTTGAACTTAACTCGCAACTCAATTTGAGTAAGACCGATTAGTCGAGTAAGAAGTCGACTCATGGCGACTCGGTATCTGACTCACTCCTTCTCCTTGACCTTTGACTAACAGTTGACTGACGGTTGACCTGTTTGACCGTTAGTCCTAACGGTAGACTGACGGAATATTCCGCCAAAGATTCCAGTGACCGGCAGTGAATTTCAGGTTGCCGGCGGTGACAATTCCGGTCGGATTCCGGCCATAATACCAGTTTTCCGGCGAGCAAAAATTCCAGAATTCTCTATGGACTTCTCTCATGGGTGTGAAGACTTGGGCTAGGAATTGGATGGAGAATTGGACTCAAATTTGGAAAGAGAAGGTGGAAGAGTTGAGAAAAGCTTGGATTTGGAAATTGAATTGCAAAAGAAAAAGGATTCTATTCCTTAGAAGATTTGGAGAATATTGAAGCCTATAAATAGAAAAGTTTTCTACAACTTCTACACACCTCTCTACACACACAACACTTGTGTTTTTGCTTGCTTTTCTAAGATTATCCTTTTTAATTACTTGTGTGAATTTGAAAATTCTTCTTTTAATTATTATTATTATTTGTGAATTTCAAAAACATGAGTAGCTAATTTTCTTATTGATTGAGGATGAATTCCTAGTTCTTAACATATGATTTAAGTTTTTGTTTTCAAATTCTATCTTGAAGTTTTTTTCACATAATTATCGTTTGTTTTTACTAATAGGAGTGATCTTAAAGACATTCATGATTGATTGATAGATTGTTTGGAGTGCACGCTAAATTGATTTGTTAATTCGATCTAAAGCTAGTGAAAGTTAGGAGATAAGTAATCGTTTCTTGACTCTTTACATAAGTAGCAAACACGAGACCTTGCGGAGGGATTCCGTGGAGCAATTGTGTGTAGAAACAACGTTAGCAAGTGGACCTTGAGCTAAGAGTCTAACTACTAATATCAACCTAAGAAATTCACAAAACTTAATGCATGAGCCAAGTTACATCTAGGTTGAGCTAATTCTAGGTGGCTTGGTGATTAGAATCCGGTAGTCGAGAACTTCCGTGTCCGGTGATACAAGGGATTTAGGGGTTTAGCACGGAGCTAGCTGCTTTACCTACGGTTGGTGATAATTTGTGACTAATAACAAGTAGAAAAGAACATAACTTTAATCATTGTTTCGTAACGAAGAAGGATTCCTTGATTTTCTCTCTCTTATTGCTTTCATCTTTCAACTTTCGATTTTAATTGCTTTGTTTATTTTTATTTTGCTTTTTACACCCCCTTTCGTGACAACTTTTACAACTAAGATCTCTTGCTCCTCGTGGGAACGAACTTGACTTCCATTATATTATTTTTAATTGAGTGGAAATTTTGAATTAATTTGATTGCACCTACGACACGCATCATCCCCCTTGTCCCTCCCCACCAAATCACTCTCAATCCCACTATAACAACTTCCCAACCCCTCAACCAGCTCCCCCACCAAGAACCCAACAACAACAAATTGTACAAGCTAGAAAAAACATCATCTATAGACCCTACTCTGATGCTGATGCTGATGCTGAATTTGAGATAAAAATGAAAATAACAAAAAAACTGGAACTTGAAACAACTATTGAAAATCTTGCCTCATCTTCTAAGGAGCCACTCATATTTAGTGCTCAACCTGAAACACCTTTGGACAATTTACAACATCACCCAGATGTGTTAGCTTGCCAAATCAAGAACAAAAAACTGGAGTTAGCTAAGAAGATTGCTGGAAATTACAAGAAAAACTCTCCAAGGATGAAAACTGCTCCAAGAGCTAAAACTGTTAGCACCTCAAACACTGAAGATCAACACACTGTGGACCCTGATAAAATTTTCCCAACCTCCCCTCCACCAACACCCTTCCCTTTCAACTCCTTACCAACCCTAGCTCAAATTAAAGCAAGAATGGAGGCTGACCAGGCCAAAAAGAAAAAGGAGACATGGAAGGCAAAAAGAAATCTCATGTGTTTGAACAACTTTCTTCACCAAACCCTCTAGATACCATGATGGAAACCAAAAGAAAGAAACCTATCCAAGCTGAAGATGGTATTGAAATCAATTCTTTTGACTCTGACTGTCTCAAAAGATTCAAAGATCTGGATAACAAATCTGCAATGTCTCTTGACTCCAACAACAACGCTCTGATGGCTAACGGTGACTTGGGATCTTCCTCAGCTGCTAATATGGTACATTTTTATATGCCTCCTCTCTTGCACTCATTTCTTTTTATAAACAGATTTTTCTTCTATTTTTGGTAATTCTTTACCACTTTGGCATGGAAAGGATGCTAAAAGATATCTAAATAATATGTTGAACAAGCTCAATCCTGACGTTATCTTTATCTCTGAGACTAAAAAAAAATAAGAAAACCTCAAAAACACTATGAATGAGATGAATGTCCATAACTATTGGTTTCTTAACCCAGGAGGTGCCGGTGGCACCGCTGCTGGTTATGGAAGAGTAATCTAAACATTGAAATCCTTGATTCTTCTCTCAATCATATCAATGCTATTGTAAGGCCTGTCGGTGGCTCTCCTTGGTTATACACTGGTTACTATGGTAGCCCATATGATACAGATAGCAAACTCTTATCTTGGAAAATGCTGGAAACTACTGTTGCCATTAACAACTTACCTTGGTTGGTTATTGGAGACCTAAACATTATTCTTCATGACACTGAAAAATTTAGTGTTCATCCTATAGATACCAATGAAGCTACTATCTTTAGCAACAAAATCCTTGAGTTAGATCTAGTGGATTTGGGTTCCACTGGCTATCCATTTACTTGGTCAAACAAAAGAGATGGCCACAATCTCACTGAACAAAGATTGGATAGAGGGCTAGCCACTGATAATTGGCTCCTGCTACATCCTAATACTACCATCACCAATATGCTTGCAATTGGCTCTGATAATCACCCCATTCTAATCAATTCTAACCCCTCCTGGCAAACTGGTAAAATTCCCTTCAAGTTCTTTGGTCCATGGTTAGATCACAAGATCTGCAAGGAAATTATATCTGAGTGCTGGAGAAAGAACCTTACTGACTCTAGTGCTTTTATTATAGCTAGAAAGCTTAAAGACATCAAGATACATCTCAGAAAATGGAACAAGGAGGTTTATGGCAACATTAAAATTAACATTGAAGAATGCAAGCAACACCTTCTCTGGTTACAAACAAACTACTTCAGAGCTGATAGAAATCAAGCCATCAAAGTAGCTAGATATCACCTCAAAGATTGACAGGATGTTGAAGAAAATTTTTGGAAGACAAAAAGCAGGGATCAGTTCATAAAGCTGGGAGACCAAAACACAAGCTACTTCCACAGATCTACCAAGTGCAGAACAAGAAGAAACAAGATTGATGTTATCCAAGACAGTCAAGGGCAATGGATCACAGTTTATCAAGAGATAAAACACTGCTTCACTCAACATTTCTCCAAAATGGATACTGCTGAAAGCCCTCTCATCAACCCAGATATTATCAACCTAATTCCCACCACTATCACCTCAACTGACAACAATATTCTAAATAGAATCCCAGACCACAATGAAGTTAAAAGCATCATCTTCAGCATGGCTAAGGACAAAGCACCAGGACCAGATGGCTTCCCCCCAAATTTCTTCCAAGCTAACTGGGACATCATTGGAGATGACATTGTTAAAATGGTGCAACACTTCTTCATGTCTGGTCATATTCTAAAAGAAATAAATGCAACCTTCATATCTCTCATACCCAAAGTAGAAAACCCCACTTCCCCAAGTCAATTCAGACCTATCAGTCTTTGTAATACCACCTATAAAATCATTTCCAAGCTCTTAGCCCAAAGAATGAAACCATTTCTCAACAAAATTATATCCCCTTACCAATCTGCATTCATACCTGGAAGACAAATCTCAGATAATATAGCTATTTCTCATGAACTTATACACTCTATGAGATCCAAAAGAAGCACCAAAGGTGAGAATGGGAGTATGGGTATAAAGATTGACACGTCAAAAGCCTTTGACAAAGTATATTGGAACTTCCTCAACACCATCATGACAAAGATGTGGCTTAAATGAACAATGGTGCAACAAAAATTATGCAATGTATCACCACCACTACTTCTACGGTCCTCATCAATGGCTCACCAGACTCTTTCTTCAACCGCTCAAGAGGATTAAGGCAAGGAGATCCCCTATCCCCTTACCTCTTTCTATTCTGCATGGAAGATCTCTCAAGAACTCTTATTCATGCTAAGGATTTAGGTATCATTACTGGAATAAAAATATGTGGAGGTGCACCCTCCATTAATCATCTTCTGTTTGCTGATGATTGCATGGTCTTCTACAAAGCAAACAAACTAGAAGCTCAGAATCTCATGAACATCCTCAATATCTTTGGAGAAACTTTTGGACAACTTATTAACTTCAACAAATCAGGAGTGTTCTTCAGCAAAAACACTGATCCAAATCTCTTCTCAGCCATCATCAACATCATGGGAGTTCAAGTTCTATAACTGGATGACAAATACCCTCTATTTACTCACAGAAGCAAAATCAAATCTTTCAAACCAGGAGTGGATAAGCTAAAACTAAGACTATCCAGTTGGAAAAATGTGCCTCTAAATCCTGGCCGGCGGAAGTTCTAATCAAAATCTGTTACATCCACAACTAGTATTTATCAAATGAATTGCTTGAAATCCCTAAACAAACTTGCTAGGATTTAAACAAGCCTGTAAAGAGATTTCTTCTGGGGCAAAAATCTGGAAAATCCAAGAGGATACTACCCAAAGGCTTGGACAGCAATATGCAAACCTAAAGATATGGGGGGGATTAGGTTTTATGAATATGGAACTTTTCAACAGTTCCATGATCACGAAAATTGGTTGGAGACTTGAACAAGAAAAAGACTCTCTCTGGTACCAACTGATGGATGCCAACTATCTTCTAGGAAGAAATGTTCTAAATATAGATACAAAAGCAAAGTCTGGAGACTCTTGGATCTGGAAAGAATTCCTTGAAGGAATACAGAATATACAACAACACTGTAACTGGAAGATAGGCAATGGAATGAAAACCAACATTTTGGAAGACTACCGGTTACCCAACTCTACAGCTAAGCTTCTTAAACCCAATCACTGCCCACAACAAATAAAGCTACTGTCTCATCTCATGCAACATGATGGAAGATGGAATACCCAACTCATCCACCATATCTTCAATCAAAATATTGTGAAGCCATACTGGACCTCAACACCAACCCAGGGGAAGAAGATTCAATACAATGGAACTTAAATGAAACTGGAAAGTTCTCTGTCAAAGCTCTATACAAGGCAAAGATAAAATATCTGTATAGAGATGATACCAGCACCAGAAATTGGGAGGCTATCTGGAGATTGGATACTGCTCCAGCTATTAAGATATTTCTCTGGAAATGTGCCCATGAAATCCTCCCCACCAATGCAAAGACTGTAAGCATTCTGCACTATATTGATCCTATCTGTCAAGTTTGCATTAGTGGAGAGGAAACCATGACACATCTCTTTTTAAATTTCCCTACTGCTACTGCAGTTTGGCATGAAATATTGGAACAAACCATGTAAAGTTTGACAACAACACAAACTTTATGGATTGGTTTAACTCCTGGTTTGATACTGGAGCTATTACTGGAAAAACAATCCTATATGCTACCACATGCTGGCACATCTGGAAAGCTAGGTGTGACCTGTTTTCAATCACATAAAACCAGATGCTAAGCACACTTCTCAGTGTATTCAGCAATACCTATGTGATTATAAAAGAGTGCACAATTTACCTACATATGATCTCAATGTTTTCTTCCCTAATAACAATGAGACTGACAATGAGTCAGACATTCAAATTCCTTATGATCTAAACCACACTCCATAAGAGTTTGGTTTCATCATAAGGATATGCACTATACAAAACCCTGATAACCTCAAATATTTATCTGTACTAACTATTTTGGATGCTGCAGGAAACAACATTGATAGCAGAGGATACTCAGGCCATTCTAGAGGTTGGGGAGCAACGGGAGGTGCAGATCTAGCTTTCAGCTGAGCCAAGGAAAAGCAGCACATGAACATTGAAGTACAAGCTGAATCAAAGGAAATTCTGTTAAGATTTCACTATCTATATCATTAAGCAATTCAAGGAAGGTTCAACCCCAGTTATTATCCTCCAAGAAACAATGCTGAAGTTAATAGCTCAAGAATAAAGCCTATCTCTTTTGTGTTAAGTAGTCTTAAGTTAATCCACAGATTTCAAAATTTGGAAACACTTAATTTAGCTCTTTTATGTTAGAACAATGAAAGCAGGCTTAACACAAGCGCTGCTACCACCTCGTACGACCCTTAGTTCTTTTTCCTAAGGTTTTTCTAAAAAAAAAAAAAAAAAAAAAAAAACCTTTTTCACATCAAAATAGGAAAAAAAGAAAAAGAAAGAAAAGGCGTACAAGTGTCGAAGCTGTTAGTGTAGTACACTAGTACGGTGTGCAAACACAGAAACAAACACTTACATGCGCTGGTATTTGTGCTATATACTAATTGCTTTAGATCTATAAAAACTTTCCTCATCAATCAAGCAGTATGAATAAAAAGAAATAAAGGAAAACATGATTACCTGAAGGATACCTGGTGACAATTTAAGTTCTTTGACAGCAGGAAGAGTTCCAAGAAATTTTACCATGTGTTTAGTAAAATCATCTCTTTTAGCCACTGAAAGCTTTGAATACGGTGCTAGGTCTTCGTCAACTTTATCCCCATGTTCGTTGACATGGTTTCCAACATAGTAACATGGAAACCTAAGCAATGACTAAAGATGAAAGGTCACTGATAAAATAATAGTTTTCTTGAAACAGAAAATCTTGGAAGATGAACTTTGTAAAATTTGGAGCATTTAACTGGATTGCCTTGGGATCGAGCTGTTTGACTCTGAAGTTTTCAAATACCAAAAATTCTTTATTTCTATATGTAGTAGTTGAGAAGAACTAATCACAAAATTCTAATGCTCATCCTTAACATATATAACATATATTGTCCAACACCAACGTTTCCAGGACCGGGCATCTTGCAAAAAGGTTATTAGCTGAATCCATATACTAGATATTATAAAATAATAAAGACACAAAAGCTTGAGTTGAGGTAAACATATTAACTCCGGAAAAGTAATAGCAGCCAACTCTTTATCTGTCATTATCAACTCTAATTTCCCCAACGATCTAGAGAGGAAATCTACCTTATAACAATTTAGCCTAAGAGAGATTTCTTGAATATTGTGTCTCAAAAGTGAGTATATCCATGTAAGGACTGATTTTATCATGAAATCTTCTTTATAACAATTTGGAACAACTAGACTAATACTGGTGTTATCTCGACACAAAAACACCCTATCGACAAAATTCAAAAAACCAGGAAATTTCTCCTTCCCCTATACCTGAATGTAGTATAAGAGGTGATATTCAATGTAGGAAGTGATCTCCACGTGTTCCTCCATCTTTTTACAAGCTAGGAAGTTCTTATGACTAGATACGACAAAATATTATGAAGTATATCATATTTCAGGTTACTAATCCTATCTTCACTCCTAGAATTTGATGAAGCTGTCTCCATTTCTATTCAGTCTTAACATTAGGGTATTATTCACCTTCCTCTCTCCAAAATCCTCTCTATAACCGTTTTTTCCAAAAAAATTTTTATCCAAACCTAGATTACTTTCAAAATCTTCATCTTCTTCAAACCTAAATTTACTAGATATGATATATCAGATTTTCCAAGTAAATTTGGGTTTGTAATTGTATAGTTAATTTCCTTGCTCTCAATAAAAATCACTTTGTGTTTTAGGTTTTAGAATTTTACTTATATATTATTGTTCTTCTGCTGTTGTTGTTTTAATGTGTATTTCATGCCTTGTGATAATTTCAATTCTAATCGCCATTAGTGCGTTTTATTGTAGCCTATAGGCTCTGATATTGAAATCCATTAAGAGATTCAAGAATATTTTTGCAGACGATCAATTCCGACGTGACGATGATTTACAATGATTAGTGAAAACTGCTTTGACAGATTTCATCTAACTGAAGAAGAAGCCTCTAAATGGTTGAAGAATTATCAAACTTACCAATATTCAGATTAGTCTTTTCCATTTTATTTGGTTTCACATATATCAAAGAATTCACATTGTAAATTGGTTGTATTAGTGTGGAATGTATTATGATGAAAATGGAGGGTATATTTATCTACCACTTCTGTTATGTAACAATTCAAACCTCAATTTGAACGAGGTAATCTAATAAATAATTCTAGGGGTTTTCCAAAGCCCCTATTCCAGTCAAAAAAAAAAAAAAAAAAAAAAAAAAAGACATGATAGTACAAAGTTGGCTTATAGAACTAGATTATCTTGTCAAGAGCTGGCTTTGGATAAATGGCGAAGTATAACTTTTATAGAAGTGGAGTAGGTACACCCAAATTGTGGTGTACCCTCTGTGCCCACTAATAAAATTCTGACTTGTGTCTTGCCTAATTAACATTTACTAACTCCATATATCCTTTCCATATTTATTCATGTCAATTAAGGTAACACCATAACAGAATGAAAACCACTACTGATAACTGGTTTTGTTTTTCTTTTGTGAATCTTCATCGCTCCTCCATCGTTTTGCTTAGAGGTGTAAAACGTGCCGGCCCGGCACATCCCGGCACACGAAGTTGCGTGCTTCACGTGTCATGTGCCGTGATGTGCTGTGCCAACGATTTAAACGTGTTGTGTCATGCTGTGCTTTACTAGTCAAAAGCTAGGCACAGCACAGCCCACGGGCACAGCACACGAATAAACGTGTTGTGCCGTGTTGTGCCGTGCTGGCACATGTGCTATAAACAATTTGAAATCATTTAATGTATACATTAAGTCAGACATTATCATGAGAATTTAAATAGACAACATAGCATTTGAAATTGTTTCAAGTAAAATTATCAAGTTTATTCAATAAAAAGAAATAGCCCATTAAATATAAAATTGGATCATTGCCATGTAAATTAATGTTCAGTCAATTATAGGTAACGACATTATAACAACGATATTGAAATATATTTTCCAAATATTTAGGTGTTAAATGTGTTGTTATAAAAATAAGCCAACATAAAATGTCAAAAACTAGCGAGAATAATGACTCTTTGTGAAATATACACAAAACAAAATGTGATGTATTATGCCTTGTTATATGGTGTACTTGTGCGTGCTATGACGTGCATTCTTAACGTGTTGTGTTGGGCTGGGCCACGTGCTTATCTGTGCCATGTGTTGTGCTGTGCTACTGTGCCGATTAGGCTAACCCAGCACAGCCCACGAAACTAACGTGCTGGGCCGTGCTGGGCTGGGCTGTGCTCGTGCTGGCACAACCCAATTTACACCTCTAGTTTGCTCTTCATTAAACTGACCCACGTTTCCATTAAAACTAAAATGAAGCGAAAACTTTGTACGTGCTAATCTTAAAACACTAGTAGGAAGACTAGTTAACTTTTGTGCCTTCCTGATTCATCGTAATGGAAATTTATTGGCATCGTAGAAAATCAATGTTTCTCAAACCATGTTCAGATCGTCTTTTCCTAAACCATGTTCAGGTAATCATAATCAAACCATGTTCTAAACCATTTTGAACCCTTTTTTCTTTTAGTTAATAGACCAGACTTGCATCTATCCGTATATCCATTTGTGTGATTGTGTCTAATCTTGTGGATAAACAAAAATCTAATCTCATTCAAAGAAAATAGTATGCCTTCATGTCAAACTCTTGCCAATCGTTCTCTTTAAGATCCTTACTAATCAATAATATTCATCCTCATCTATGATCTTTATTATTCATAAAGAATAATTCTCCAAGCCTAAGGAACAAATCCGATAAGTAATTATCTTATTCTAATATAAAAGGACAAACAACCCATGGTTATGTAATGAACAAATTTGTATCAATGACAGAGCCGAAATCTTGAGCCAAACAGTAGAGATGGTAAGAATCAAGGAGTAGTTTTCATTCTGTCACCTTATTTAACACGGGGAAATACAGAAAAAATATTTACTGTTAGTACATGTTAATAAGGCAAGACACATGTGGAGATTTTATTCGCGGGTACAGTGGGTACACCACATTTTGGGCACAGAGGATCTCGACCCGGTACACCGGAAAGGTTATTTGTTTATTTTAAGAAAGAATAATCCAGTTTAGGAAAGCACTTTTTGTTTTGTTTTTTTTTTTTTTTTTTGCCTAACTCTCTTAATCCCGATTTTTGGTTTATTATTAATTTTAAAAAAAGTTACGTGTTCTCTTGTAACTCGCGCGGACAGGGGGCAGAAACATTCAGGAATATAGAAGAAATCTGCGCCCATCTGGATCCCCCACGGGGAAACCGATAGTGTACATCAAAGCTTTTCTAAGGAAAAGAAATAGAAACCCTAAAAAGCAGAGCGCTTAATTTATACTATCTTTGATCCAGAACCAGATCACCCCACGAAAGAAGAAGACAGCTCTGGTCATCGGCATCGATTATGGAGAATTTTCATATCGATATCTTAGAAAACATACTATTCCGCTTACCTTTCACGGCAACCCTACAGGCTTCGCAAGTATGCAAGACTTGGAAAACTCTTCTTTCCAATAGGTGTTGTAACGAGGTGGGTTATCTGGTTTCATACAATCTCTCCGAAGACTGTGGCGTGCAACTTTATTACGCAGAACAATATGATGATATTCACGATGATGTTGATCATCGTACTAAGATGATGAACTATTATTATGGCAGATTTAATCGAATATTCAGATGGGATGATCTCGTTGTTGGATCATTCAATGGTTTGGTTTGTCTCCGCAAACGTGATAAACATTACGAAGTTCAATATATAATTTGCAATCCTTTAACAGGAGAATATGTCTTTGTTCCGCAATTTGATTACCCTAGCCTGGAAGACAGGCACAAGGATGGAGAATTGGTTCGCCGGAAACCTTGGTCGAGGCATGAACGGGTATCGGATGGGTTCGGCTATTGTCACTCAACAAACGAGTACAAGGTTGTTAGAATTTACTACAACAAAGGACGGGTGGGGAATATCCTAGTATATACAATTGGTAGTCATCAGTGGAGAAACGTAGGAATTATGGATCACAATTTATGTTCCTCCCGCGGTGTCTATGCTAATGGAGTTCTTCATTGGTTAAATTCTGAGATACAAGAACATAAAGTTTTTGGCTTCGATCTGAAACATGAGAAGTTTCAAAGGCTACCAATGCTGCCTTGTGTTCCAATGGTCGATAGGAAGCTCAAGTTGCTGGGAGGAAATTTGTCTTTTGTTGGTAAAGACCATTGTGCTTGCGTAGAAGTATGGGCATATAAGAGAAATAATAATAACATGGACGAACATAATCAGACATATGGCTACTATGACCATAATTCATGGAATTGGATCAAGGAGTTTTGTATAGATTCAGGGAATGGTAGTTGTTTTGAGCCCTTTGCTTTTACAAGGAGAAATCAAGTTCTATTATGGCACAAAGGTAATAATCTTTACAGCTATGACCCTAAAGCTTCTTCAGCTGTAAACGAACAGTGGGACAATATTACGGATAACGGTATGTGCCTCTTATACATCGAGGCTATTCCTCACACAAACAGCTTTCTTTCGCTCAAAGATCTCGGAGAAAGTGGTGCTAAAAGCTGCAAGGAAGCAACAAATCAGTATACTAAACAGGTTAAAAGGAAAAGGTATTCTATGACGTCTGTTAATTTTGAGTGAATGTTTAGGTGATTTGCTTTTCATGTTTTCAATTGTAGTGGTTCAGTTGTTGTGGCGATTGTTAACTTAGGTAGTCCTCGAGTTATACTGGATGTATACTGATTCTGAAGTCAGTATTCATTGTTGAAAATGAGATTTCAAGTCATCTTCGATTTTTTAAAGTAAAAAACCTAAATTGATTTTTAGGCCGACTTTGTTCAACTTAGTTCATGAATAGAACCTCAGAAATTCCAGCATACGCTTGGCAAAAACAACTCTAGAGCTCTTCAAAAAGCTCCAGATATTCTTCCTGGCCTTCAACTCTTAAGCAATCCAAAAGTACAGAACATCCAAAACACAAATGAAAAGCTATCCTTATAAACAAGAAGCATCTTGGAGAAAGATTATGCAACAGAACTCGAAGAAAATAAGGATGCTATCCTTATAAACCAGGAGGTAAAGGTGTCTCAAAAGCAGTGACACATGCAGCAAACATCATCAATACCATTACTGATTTCACGGAAGGAAATGCTAAACCAATTTCTTTTAGGCTGGCTCTAGTGGAGAGTTCTGCCTACCACTTGTACAGTGGTGCCAAGTACAAGGTCACACTTGCAGGGGGAATGACTGCAAATGTGATCTTGTACTTGATACAGCTCTATCACAGCCAGAAGGATGAAGAGGGCACGGTAAACGTCTTGATAATTATGAAAAAAGTTCAAAAGCTACTGTGTTTGCTTAATCCAAAATAAAAACAAAAAAGTCGATAAGTTCTAGTATGACAGGTAAGAATGGTAAAAAAAACTTGTATTGATACATGAAGAAGCTCTTGGAAGTGCTTTTAGCTTTTTGCTGAACTCCGACACTCTTCTTTTCTGGTCAGCTAAGGAGTGAGTATATCGAAAATACAGTCTCACATCCTCCAAAGCAATGGCATTCTTCAATAAAAACCCCAGAAAATTGAGTTCATTATCATATCCTTGGATTGCTCCTATCTCAATAAACTTTAGGTGAGACAACATGCATGGCTGTGACAATACTGGTTCCCAGACGCCATTAAAATTTTCGCACTACACAAATGACATGGCAAAAGATGATGAAAAAATGGGAATTAGAAGTTTGCGACTTTATACAGGATAACTGTATCTAATGATGCGTGCTCTAAAGCAAGGCAATATCAAATTTTACAAATTCAGTTACCTCCTTTGATGTAATATAAATGGATTCTATATTGGGAGAGATCTTGAGTAAGTATGAAATGACATCCAAGCATCCTCTTGTCAGCCACAATTCCAGCTTTAAACATCGTAGGTTACAGAACTGAAGTGGAGGATTGTCCAATAAACTGGGAGATCCTGACAGAACCTTGTCAAAGGAATAAAAAACTTAATTAGAACAGTATAACAAATCTTATTTTGCCGAGTGTCTGCAGGTTCTTAACACAAACATGGCAGCTTGGCCTTCATATTACACCTCATATTCTGTCAAGTTGGGTCAGTCGATCAATTGACTTGGGGGAGTTAACACAAGTCTGAACTAGCAGTTTGACCAATCTACCGGGAAGCTGCATCTCTCATAAGAGTAAGGTAGTGATGTAACGGGTTGTAACACTAGATCATATCGGATAGAACTATTAATCTCATCCATGTAAAGTCCAATTACCTAAGTCGCATTTTGACAAATTTAAAGATTAAAATAGCCAACAATTTAGTCGAGAATTTCCTCAATAAGCACCAAGCAAGTGCTGACTAGCTCCCAACTGTGACCCATAGTTACTTATCTGACCCATTGGAAAGTGATCAACATGCTAGAATTTACAACCCAACAAAAAAGGGATTGAGAGCATTTGTAAAAGCCATTAACCATAAAAAGAAGGCAAGAACATACCTCAAAGAAACCAGGGGATAATTTTAGTTCTTTTACGCCATGAAGTGCCCTAAGAAATTTCAGCATACGCTCAGCAAAAACAACTCTAAGCTCTTCAGCAAGCTCTAGATAAGCTTCTGGAAATTCAACATTATGATCCCCATCATAGTGTGCTTCAACATACAGTTCAATATCAGCAGCGACGAGAGAAGGAAGTTCCTCTAGACAGTAGTTATTTCTCATGTGATCTTGGCAAACAAACGATGTGAGATTCGGAGTATTTATGGTAAGCTTGCCTGTTGAATAACCCCTATCTTTTATTTCCAAGTGCTTCAGGGTAGAAGAGTTAATTGTGATGTACTGATCGCTGGTTCCACTTCCATGAGTTGTACGAGCTATAAGTGTTTCCAGAACTGGACAGCTTGAGATGAGCTTGCTAAATGATGTATCAAAACTTATAACCAAATTAAGAATTAAACATTTGAGCCGAGGTAAACCCATTGAATTAGGAAGCTTGATCTTTACATACCTGTCGTCTCTTGATGTTAGCTCCAATTTCATCAATGATTTACAATTCAAGAGACAATTAGGAAGGAGAAATATCAAGCTCATACCTATCTTTATAGATAATTCTTGAATATTACGTCTTACAACCGCAGAAATCCATTTAACAAGGTTTTTTATTAACATATCACATTCTATACGATCTTCGTCAGCCAGAAAAACAAGATGAAACCTTTGAATATCAGAGGTCTCACGAGTAAGAAGTACCCAGTCCACAAACTCTATAAACCTCGTGCTTTCTTCCGCTGGTCCGGTGAACACATCATAATCGAAGTTCATAGTACATAGAGAAGACCACATATACCTCCATCTTTTAGACAAAACACAGGTTTTGACAACGAATTTCATGTCAAGAAACGAGAAAATATGATGAATAAGCGAATCAGGCAAGCTGCTGATTCTGTCAACATGATTAGAAGCCGGTAAATTTCTATTTTCCATCCAAAACAAACTGAATAGCACTTTCAACTTGTGATCAAATCCAATACCATAACGCAATTCCTTCAGCTGAAGGAAAATGAATGTAAGTAAAACTACATACAGCAAATAAATCTACAACAAAAGTCCAGGTAATCATAAACATATATGAAATTGACAAAAATGATACCACATTAGACTACATTCAGAAATAATGGTTTAGCAATAAGACACTGTAGATGCACAAATTGTTAAATGTGTATGACATCCCACTCTAAAACCGAATCAGTTTGATCATTTGTTAGTCAAATGCCATGTTATACATACAAGCTGTTGTGTTCTCATCACCACTTAACTTCGCTACAAATTTCATTTAATGCCAACAATTTATCAAGGATTGTGCCAATTAGAGACCCAAGATATGACTCAGAAGTCATTTGCCCTAGAAGGTTCTATGAATTTAGATAAGGGAGATGCTGAAACCCCAACAAGAACAAAAACCCAAAAATGGCCATAATCTTGGTTTTCCCAATAAGGTGCAATAAAACAGGAAAGTGAAAAATAAACCCTAACCTATCTCTAGTAGAAAAACAAGCTAAAATTGACACTTAGAGTTTTCTGAGATAAGCAGGTTAATGTAGATCGTTAATAGAGACAGATTTTACCTGCTGAGAATGGCAACCAGAGAGCCTTTAATGGCTGAGTCTCTCTCTCTCTCTCTCGCCGTCTGTTCAATGTGAAAATGATTTGATAAAAGAATAACGCGAAATTGGGGGATATAAGAAAAGGACAAAAACTGGATTAATTCGGGGTCACCCCTTATCTAAGTATTTTACGTAATACCTAATCTACCCCTCACTAATCAGGATTAGTGATTAATAATAATTAGTAAAATCATAAGATTTTTTATAAATGATTAGTGTGTGTTTTATTTAATTTTGGGTGAGTGAGGTGAGAGTAGAAGGAGGGAAAAATAGTTTGAGAGAGAAATTTTTTTAGGGAAAATGGAGGATGATTGTGAAGAGAGGATTGTTGTTGCTGAATCTTTAGCTCAACTACAACAAGGATCATATCTTGAATCTTCAGCTAACGACAACAACTCACAATTGCAACTCTTTGTTGAGCCAACACCCTTAAATGATGATTTTGACGAGTATGGAGAGTTTCTTGAAGAACCAACACAAGAAAGTAAACTTGCACAACATACTAGCATCCCCAACACACAGTAAAGCTCGCTAAGATGTCGAAAAATCGAATTTTTCTTTAAACCCGCCATTTTTTCAACTGAAAAACCTCGATGCCGGCATGGTAGTTGTATGAATACCATGCCTGGTAGTCGCGCACCGGCATTGTATTCATACTTCGACCATTTTGAATATCCCCCATTTTGAATAATAAACCAGCATAACATTCTACCACAACAACTATGCCGGTACAGAGTTAACCTTTTTACCTAACAAGGAATATACTGCGGAATATTCAACCGGCATGGTTTCATTGATCGGTTGCCATGCCAGTACTTCACGAAAAACATACAGGAAACAGTTCCACCCCAAACCAAAAACCGGCATTGAAACTTAATAAACATCTACGCCTTAAACTAGGTACCCCGGATAGTACCATAAATATCGAGAATGCCGGCACCAAAACCGGCGTTGTTCGAGTTACAACTTTACAATGCCTAGTACCTAGAAAAAAACATGCAGGAATAAATGTTTTCCAAATCTAAATTCCGGCATTCAATAGCAATTATTTTCAATGCCTAAACGTGTACCGTCTTGGAACAATAGGTTACGATAATGCGGCATCCTTGCTTCCTACGTTGTTTTCTTATGTAACACATATGCCTAATAGGTTTCAAATTTGGTCTTCTGTTTTGGTTAACTTAGACTATGTCGGAACAATGGTCGAGCATGCCTGGTACGGGTTTCCGCATAGTGTTTTAATGTTGTTTGGAACTAATTTTCATTCGATCATTAGGTGGTGACATATATTGATCCAACAAATGCAAAACCGCTTTATCGGGATACGTCGGAATACTATAAAATCCCTCCGATATGTGACCAAATAATACTTTCCACCTAGTATCTTGAACATTACTAATGGATTGCTAGTAATGCACCTTCTAATGAATGCGAAATTGTTCTTATGTAGGGAATAACATATCGAAAGGAAGCAATCGCTTGGGCTAAAGAGACGGCTCTTAAGAACATGTGTGTGTTGGTGAGGAATATCGAAGGTTCGAAGAGGCGTTTTGAGATGGCTTGCGAGAGAAGTGGGAAATACAAGGAGAAGAATAGCCACAAGAGAAAGGATTATGTATATCCAAAGAAGACTAATAGGGTATACAAGACTCGTACGAGGAAGAATAATTGCCCGTTTAAGCTTGTATTTCGTTTAAATGACATGAACAATTGGGATTGTGAGGTTTTGTGTGGCTGTCATAACCACCGGGATCCGAAAGATTTTGTTGGTCACTCCTTAGTTGCGAAGCTAAAACCTGACGAGTTCAAGGATGTAAAGAGATTAACCAAAGAACTTATCAAAACCGAGACAAATTCTCGTAGGCTTCAAGGAAAAGGACGAGACTAACGTGTCTTCTCTACGTACAATTTATGCCGCACAAGCAACTATTAGAAGGGTGGAATGGGAAGGGAGGAGCGTTATGCAAGAATTTGAGAAGATAGTTTGGGATCACAACTACACGCGTATCATTAAAAGAGGACCGGACAAGAAGCCCCTTCAAATATTCATTTCGCATCCTTTGCTTTCACAGTTGGCAAATACATGTTGTGGTGTTCTTTTGATGGATTGCACCTACAAGACAAACAAGTACAATATGCCGTTGTTTAACATCGTGGGGCAAACCTCGGACAAGGTAACATTCACATTGGCTTGGTGTTTAATGGAAAATGAGAGGGACTATAATTATCATTGGGAATTACGACAATTGAAATTGTTCTTCCGGGAAAATCAACTTCCGAGGGTCATCGTAACTGATAACGATGCCGCATTAATGAAAGCAATATCCGACGTCTTCCCGGACGCACAAAATTTCCTATGTACATATCATATACGTAATAATGTGATAAAAACTTGACATGCCTTGTTTGAACCCGCAAAGGCGGATATTAAGAAGAGAATGATGGTACAACTAGAGGAAGATATTCGAAAGAACAAACTATCCCCCAAAGAAGAAGAATATGAGAGAGGTAAGATAAAGGAGCGAGTGGACAAAGAACATGCGGAAAATCATAAAAAGTGGTTGGAATTTCTAAGAGATTGGGAGAAAGTTTATTGGTCTCTTACCGAGGTTATGTACGAAAAGAGATTGGAGAAGTTTATTGCCAATTGGAACGAAGTTTATCCGACTGCCGTCTGGTATTGTCGGACTCAATGGTTGGTAAGTTAAAGGAAAAATTTGTGTGTGCATGGACAAACCGGTATAGACACTTCAAGACTAAAGCAACTAGTGCAGCTGAGGCCGCTCATGGGAGATTTAAAGATCTCATCCAGTCCGGTCAAGGCAATGTGGTTACGGTCACCGAGGCAATGGAGCAATACTTTAAGCAAGATATCAATAGGATCAAGGAGGCTTTTGAGAAAATCTCAATGGAAAGGATGACTCAATTTCTTCGTTATGGTAATTTTCTCCAAGGAATAGAATTCAACGTCTCTCATTGGGCAATAAAACATATGATGAGACAAATGGAATATGAGAAAAATTACGGAAAACCGGGTGATGTGTGTATTTGTCCCTACATGTCTTCATTGGGGCTTCCGTGTCGTCATATGCTTGTGAAGTATGAAGAAGTGATACCTATTGAGGTTATTGATCCGTTTTGGAAGCAACTATCTTTCGACCCTCCCCCTTCGGGAGATCCCGGGCAATCTCCATGGGATACGAACGAAGCAAAGGAATTCTTCGAAGCTTACTCACGTGGCACCTCGGTAAGCCGACAAGTCTTGTTGAGCCAACTAAGGCTAATTACTCGTCCATGGATCGCACAAAGCGAAGAACCAAGAAAGGGAGATCCAACAGGAAGACCACAAACTAAAACAAAAAGGAAAAAACAAAGGGTAGAATTGAAAGAAATGACTCAACGTGAAGAAGAACTCACGGCAAGTAAGAAACGAGATCTAACCGCATGTGAGATTTCGGAACAAAGGTTCATGGAAGCGCATGTTCCAAACAAAAGAGGTAGGCCGAGGAAGGAACCGCTAAGTCAACAACAAACGAAGGAATCCGTATCCACACCAAAAGCCAACTCATCGGAGGTTCCAAAGAAGAGGGGTAGGCCGCCAAAGGTATCATCATCCAGTGACAAAGAACAACAAGGTGAGCATTCTGAAGCCATACCCATAGTCGATCTAGCGGAGGTTCCAAGGAAGAGGGGTAGGCCGCCAAAGGTATCATCATCCAGTGACAAAGAACAACAAGGTGAGCATTCCGAAGCCATACCCATAGTCGATCTAGCGGAGGTTCCAAGGAAAAGGGGTAGGCCACCAAAGGTATCATCATCGAGTGACAAAGAACAACAAGGTGACGAGGCTAAGGTGGTGACAAACCAAAGTGATAGCAAAGTTGACGTAGTTTTAGTTCGAAGGGGAAGGGGTAGGCAAAGGAAGTACGGACTCCCATCACATATCGAAGACATTGCAAGTGTAGAGATTGCAGAGGATGGTTTGGATATATTATTGTTACAAAAGGGTAATATGAAGATGTATAAGGATCCCATAACATGTAGGACAATTAGAAGTTATCATACCAAGATACAGTCTTACATAGACCAACTTCCTGAGGTTATTCGCGAGTATATTTTATATACGGATGATGTCGACGGAGATGGAAATTGTGGCTATCATGTTGTGACTGAACAATTAGGAATCTTTGACACAGCGGTTAGTAGAGGTATGACACCATGCCAATATGCTAGAATTAGGATGGCCGAACAACTTGTGAACAAAAGGAGCTTTTATGAGCAATTGGTTGGTTTAGGCGAGGGGTTTGATGATATGCATGCTCAAGTATTGGGGCCCGAACAACAGATGAACTTTCTTCCTTCTGAATATTGGATGAGAATGCCGCTTTGTGGGCATCTAGTGGCAGATACATTTAGATGTGTTATTCATTATTTTACCCACACCGTAGAAGTAACATTTACCCCAAAGTGGCAAAAATGCGAAGGATCCCTTAAGAAGAAAAGAGTTGTTTTGGTGTTCGTGAACGGTAATCATTTCGTTATTCTAAAACTCATAGAAAATTGTCCATTGACACCTATCTGTGGGATGATTAAAAACAAGGGTCTAGATCCCAATATCTGGAAGGGATGGATGGCATCGTATGAGGAGAATCACCAATTTTGGGATGCGTTGGCCTTATCAAAAAAACCGCTCCAAGAGGAGAAGATGCAACCCATTACGTGTGGAGGCGACGATGAGTAATTTAGATTTATGTGGTTCAGTAGTACGCAACAGTTTGTTTTTTTGTAAGTCTTGTAGGAACAGAATATCGCAACATCAATACTTCGCGAGAGTAATAAACGACTACGTTGCGAAGGTGTCGCAGGGAAGTAATTTAAATGACGCATTAGATGACGACAGCCAGAACATGAGAAAAGTGTGAAGACTTGGCGAGATTTAGGAGCGTTGCGAAGACAAACACTTATGAACTCGCGATACTTCGCGAAGGATTCCCGAAAATAAAGGACAGCTTAGCTGTCATCCACTATGTAATACCCTATATAAAGGGTCGAGTAAATCTGTTGTGGGAGAGGTCTTTTGAATGGGGAAGCAAGTCATTAGGAGAGAGAAAATTTAGAGTGATTGTAATTCCTTTAGCCCTGATCTATCTTTCTTTGTAAACATTTCAAGAGAATAATCAATAAAATCTATAACAATTCATATTCAAATGGATTAATTGAGTAAAATCTAGTGAGGGGTGTAGTGTGGGATTTCCTGCAACTACATATGCGCTAGAAACAGGGACTGAGTAGAAGATTAATCTTGTGAATTGAAAGAATCAGGAGTAACGAGAAAGAAATCTTGAATAATTTTCAAACAATTTACTAAAATTGAGAAATGGCTAGAAGAAGGAATGCATCGAACAACCAAAGAATTGTGAGGAGAAGTGGGAGATTAGCTGGAGAAAGGAGAAATGAAGTAGGTGAACCATCAAGAATAAACGCAAGAGATAGAGAAGAAGGTCAAATTCAACCACCAATTCAACCAGCACCGAATAGAGTAATAGATTATGATAGGGTGAGCGTTCATACATGGAGATCAGATTCTGTGGAAGAAAGAGAACAAGTGCAACAATTGATAAATAATGAACAAGAGGAGAGAAATCGAGAAGAAATGGGAGAAACAGCTCATAGAAATGAAGAAATCGTAGCATTAGAAACGTTGAGGCAAACAATACATGAAGAAAGACGATTAGAAGCGGAAGAACGTGCAAATTTAACAAGGAAAAACCATGAGTTAAGAATGGAAAATATGAGGTTGCAGAATAGGAGGACGAGAAGTAATACCAGGACAAGACCAGGATCGGTTAGAGATGATAGAAGGAGAATATTACCTGTAGAAAATGCTAATGAAGAAAATTTAGAAAGAGAACTAAATCTCGGTGAAGGATATTGCGAAAGAAGGGAAATGGTGTGTATTCCGCGTCCAGAGATTTTACAGGGTGACCAAAATAATGGAAATCAAGGAAATGGGCAGCAGAATAGTCCAGTTGATAAAGAAAATCCGGAAGAAGGAAGAAGAATACTGCATGGAAGAGAAACACAGAGGAAACAAAAGGAGATTGAAGATGACATCGAAAGGCATTATGTTGAACAAGCGCGTCTAGCTCGCGAAAGGGAAAGATTAAGAGTAGAAATTGAAGAACGAGAATTGGAGGAAGCAATTCGGCAGAACAATCATGACAATCGAGAAAGAAGGCGCGAGCAAAATCGCAACAATGGGAATATCAATGAGGAGTATGAAAGAATACAAAGGAGAACTGATAGACAACCAAGAAGAGAAAATGATAGATACAATGGTGTGCGAATCCATGAACAAGATGGAGGAGAAAGTCGCAGAGAAAGAAGAGAAGAAAATGATGAACAAGAAAATCAAGATAGACATGAACGCAGAAGGAGAGAGGCGGAGCTAAAAAGACCAATAAATGCAAATCCTGATGTAAATGAACAAATCTTAAAAGAATTGGCAGAAATGAGAGGAATGTTGAACAATAGAAGAGGAGGAGGAAGAAGACAATTGGATGAGGCAATCGAAGAGGCTGCGAAAAATCCCTTTACACTAGAGGTGCAGTTAGGAGGAATACCCCCAAAGTGCAATTTACCCGCATTAACCAGCATTTTGATGGAACAACTTGCGCAATACAACACATCAAAGCGTATGTAAGATGTATGTTACAGTGGGAAAATCATGACGCTATATTGTGCAAATATTTCGCATCAAGTTTAACAGGAGAAGAACTGAAGTGGTTTGAAGGTTTACCAAGAAACACCATCACGTCATTCAACCATCTACAAGCTATATTCTTAGGGGCATACATAAGTAACAACTCCTCGCGACCAGGAATTTAAGATGTATTTGGGCTGAAACAAAGAGTTGGCGAAAGTTTAAGACACCTAACTGTGAGATGGAAGACGATGTGTAGCGAGATGGCTGGAAGAGTGGATGAAAGATATCTCATTTTATCATTTATAAACGCTATGTTCGCAACCAATTTGCTATATATTCAAATTTTTAGAGTCAAGAATACAATCACGATGACGGAGTCAAAGAGAACTGCAAGAGGAATATATTGCTTTGGAAGAAAGGCAAAATGAGGTGGAGTCGTGCCCGGTTGCGAATACAAGTTCAAATGTCACAATGCAAGTTTGTTACCCAAATTAATACACGCAGTGGCGAGTACCTCTCAAGGGCAACAAGAAAGGGTGATAGATGGTGGACAACCAAAGTTAGTAGCCATGGGAAGCCGAGATCAAGAAGAGTTTGAAAGAGAAAGAAACTACTACAACCGTGGCGGCAATAACAAAATTCGAGAGACTTGATCACTGCAAGAAAACCTATGGAAGTCAAAAACAGAATTATCATGGAGGGAAGCGACGTCATAGAGTAGTATGGGAAGAAATCAAGATGCCACCACTGAATACTAGTGTGGAAAAGATATGGGAAGCTATACTCTTGATGGAAAACATACCTGCACCATGGAACATGGGGAATGAACCACCACCAGGTGATAGAAGTCACGAATTCTGCTCTTACCACCGTTTTCATGAACATCTGACAAATGACTGCAGAAACATAAAAAGAATCATCCTTAGAATGATTGATCAAGGAAAGCTGAATCACTTTCTAAAAAGTGAAGAGAAAGTTCAACCATTGCCGCCACCACCATCAAAGGGGAAAGAAACGTTCGTAATAGAAGTTGGATCAAAAGCTAAAAATTTATTTTGCAACTCCATTGTTCACTCATATCGTACAATTGAAGATTTTCATGATAACATACTCAGTAGAGTTTTTGCGAGGGATGTTGATGATAAAGAAGTGTTGAACATTGCGAGGACATCGCAATTAAAAGAATGGCAACTGCAAATTATTTCTTTCTCTGCAGAAGAAATACCCAACGGTAGAGAAATACATGATAGCCCATTGGTTGTAAAACTGGAAATTAATCCAAAACCTGTTGATGGCGAAGATGATGAAGCGAGAAAATTCTTTGGGCAATCAATAGAATATTAATTGATACTTTGAAGCTCGGTAAACATCCTCTTTTACCATACTTACAAGACTATGGGGGAAAGGATGAATAATTTATACCTTCAACATACAAAATATATGGTTTCAATGGCACAAACAAACAAGCCTAAAGGAGAAGTTCATATGAGAATACCCTTGCAAGGATTATCTACGATATTTTGTTACGTGTGGTCGATGTGGAATCCCCTTATAATGCATTGATCGGAAGGCCATGGTTGCATGAAATTCTGGGTGTAGCGTCAACATATCATCAGTGTATAAAGTTTCCTCATCCTAGTGGTGTTGGAATTATAAAGGGAGACTGGATGGAAGGGCAAAAATGTTATGAGATCGACGTGGAGAGTTGCGAAGAGAGAACTGTGAAAGGAAAGAGTTGGAAGCAACATGCAAAAGATGAACAAAGAAGAGAAAGATTGATGGTAGATGCCATTGATGTAAGAGGAGAAGATACATTGCGAAACAGATGCATGGAAACGGTTGAAAATTATGATGGAAAGGAATCATTAAGAGATTTGAATGATGCGAGAGGCGGCGAGCGGGGAGCATAAAGTGTAAGAAGTGAGTAATCATTAAAAGGCACTAACAAAAGCTTGTTAAGGGTAAGAGGAAGAAAAAAATAATTGAAGAAGAAATATGCGAGGATCTCGCCATCAAGAATGTATGACAATTTGATTGAAGAATTGAAAACACAAAAATGATTAAACAATGTAAGATTGCGCGATAGCTTCGCAAGCAAAATGAATGATTATGTAGGAATGCGCGATAGCTTCGCAAGCAAAATGAATGATTGAATGAATTAACAAAAATGAAAGAGTGAGTGAATGGGACGAACCTTTATGGCGTACACCTTAGTTCGTGAATGATATTTCGCAAGAGGCAAATGTAAGACCTAAAGTGCGTCATATAAGGGGGTATCTCTTGACATGGCTCAGTGAAAAGGTTACACCGCTCCTGGAACCTGAGTCATGGAAATTTGGGGCCCATGAAAGCCTATCTGGGGGAGATACCTTGGATTTCCAACTATATATATATGGTTATACCCTGGTTGGACGCCCGAGGGTCTCTTCCAAGGAGTCAGTGTATGCTCAAGGCGCCGGGGTACACGGTTGAGCCAAGAGTGTCCGGGGCATTTGAAGTGTCTCGGCCATTCTTGGCAAGTCTTGGTATATCTTTCGGCCCGAAGAAAACTCCACTTAGGGTGCGATCTCGTAACCATAAACCATATAGGTATAAGGGATAAGAGGCTGCGAAAACAACTGGTTTTTGTTAAGACCGGATGGGAGGATCTAGTCTTGTATGGCCGATGTACGCCTCCTTGAAGGGGCAACCAGGGAGAAGATAAGGGCGGCACCCTCTATTAGGGAGCTGATAAGTGTCAAAAGACGCAAATGTCATGAGGCTTTATTTTCGCAAGGAAATTTAGGCTTGTCATATTTGTGCGATGATCCTGTAGAGGCAATATCTTGACGCAAGGATAAGGCGAGATCAATGGGTTTTTGCATGAAAATGCAAAAACGTCCTGCGATATCGTCGCAAAGACGACAATGTCATGGGATTTTACACTCGCAAGAGTATTTAAGCCTGTCATATTGTCGCAAATAAAATATCCTGCAGAGGAAAAAATACTTAATAAATGATAAGACAAGGTCAATGGGTCATTACATGAAAATGTAAAGACATCCTGCGATTTTGTCGCAACGAGGGGTGGCGAAATAAGACCTTTAATTAGGAAGGCAAGATAAGACCACACAAAAATGATAAGGCAAGATCAATGGATTTCTTCATTCGTAAAGACATCCTGCGATCTTGTAGCAATAATGAACTTCAACATAACTAAAGATACACACATACATACAATTGAGGAAGCGAATAAGCTTGCGAAAACGATTATATTTCATCATAAAGTTACAAATAATAAAGGCTGAAGTCAGAGATTTCATTACTCATAGATAATTGATCAAGTCTCTCATTTGAAAATGAATAACAGAGGCAAGTATGGGAATGAATAGGATAAAATCTTGTTATTCATTTCCACATGATGGACTTATGTATTCATAATGCTGGTCAGTTGAATTATAAAGAAGAATTGCTTGACGAATATGCGCAAGTAAAGAAAACAAAGATTGAATTCATATTTAGCAATCCAAGAAGATTAAAAGAGTATATGTACAGATATTACAAGAAGCGAAAGAAGAAAAAGAAGTTATTTCTTTGAGGATTCTTCTTCTTGGTCAGATTCTTCAATTCCATCATTCTTTTCGCCAGATTCTTCTTCTTCGCTAGCTTCACTATCAGAGACATCCGAGAAAGGCATATCTTCAGGAATATCATCGCGAAGACAAGGATATGAACAAAGAGGAATGCGTGATCATTGCAAACTGTTTCGATAGTTTGATTGCGAAAACGAACAACATTATTATTGAAATTCGCCACTTGTAGCTTGCGTTGTTTCTTCAACTTAGAATACTTGTTATTGCGAAGAGAAAGGCCTTCATGAGTTCCCCTTTTCGAGACTCAAGTTCTTCAATCCTTGTCTGAAATCTCTTCTCGGATTCTACAAAACATATGATAATGAATTAACAATTCAATTACAATACTACAGAAGTAAGGAGCAGTAAAGCATAATAAAACAACCTTCTCTGTCAGATATCATATCTTTAACCAAGGCAGTATGCTCGGCATGAAGACTAACATCAACACCTAAGTTATTCCTGGCATTATCTAGAACCTTCGCAGCCCAAGCGAACTCATCATCATTATTTATAACAAGAAGCGAACGAACTTGCTCTTCTCGCTCAGTAAGTATGGCATTCTGACGAAGGGATTCATCTCGTTCAATTTGTACTTCGAGAAGAGATTTTTGAAATTTTGCTAATGCCTGTGCACCTTTATTAGCAATGCGGTCTTTGTCATCTATGAGACCACTAATTTTCTTCCTTAAGATTTTGGTCTTCTTATGGGAATCACGATACATTTGTTTAAATCGGTTGGCTAAACCTAAACTAGCTCTATGCTCAATCTCTAAGAGGCGACATTTGGTTTGAAGTTCATTTAATGAAAGGGAATCAACTTTGTTTGACGAATTACTTAAAGACTCGTTGAGATGGGTAAGAAGAACATCATTATCCATAGGCTCGGGGAATGAGTGGAGAAGAATGGCTTCTTCAGAGAGATTATATATGTCTGCGAAAATAATAAATCAGGCAAAGAATAGTAGATGACAAAGTAAAGACTATTTGAAGAGCAAAAATTTCATACCATAAAGTTGTTGATTTGCGCTTTGAAGAGTAGATATTTTAGTCTTCTGAGAAGTGGATTCAATTTCCAATTGTTGAATTCTTTCATCTTTCTTGCGAGACATCGCAACTTCAGTTTCTAGTTCTCGGATCTTCTCTTTTAGTTGGAGATTTTTCTTTTCAAGGTTGTCGCGTCTTTTCTTGAGATCTGAGGCAACAACAAAGGAAGCTCTCCCAGACTATAAAGGAAAATAAAGAAATTGTTAAGATAAAGCTTATAATCGAAATTACAGAGAAGCAAAGGGATATGAACATACCAAAGCAGTGAGAGCATTTAAGTGACTGAAGGTTAATGTTCGGGAAACTCCGCGAAAAGATTCATTATCCTCTAACAGCGGAGCATCGCAAGTAGCAGTTAGATGATCATCTCCTAATCCTTGCATAGAATCGGAGAAGACACTAGACAATTGCGCCATAGCAGAAATAGTCGAGTGATTCTCCCTCGCAGAGGAAGTACCAACCTCATTTTCATCCTCATCAAAACTCTCATTGGTTTGAAAATTACAATGAGAAGAGGGATGGGTTTTCCATTTTTTAGAAAGCGGAGCAGAAGACTTGTCCTTGCGAAAAGTAATTTTATCCTTGCCTTTAACCTTCGCAGCTTCAGCTTCTTCAACGTCAACCTTCGCATACGTATGAAGATAAGAAACAGAGGCAAAAATATTGTTTAAAATAATAAAAGAAAATGTTTCTTACTTCATCCGTGAGCGATCGGAGTATCGCCAGGGTACTCTCCTTTGGATCTTCTTTATACTTCTTTCTCAGTCTGGCAATCTAAAATTTTTTGAAAGTTTAATAAGTAAAAAAGGAAGAAAATGTCGCAATTGAAAAAGGAAATATACCTCTATTGCCTTCTCAGGCCACTTAAACTCCCAAGGATGATAATTCGCGAGGTGTGCAGGGAGAACATGTGAACCTGCGATGTAAGGTCCACTCAAAAATAAAGGAACAACCCACCATTTCTCATCTTTGGAATGACGAGGATTACTATTGTTGCCCGAATGCCAATCAATATCTTGCATAAGCAGCTTGTCATCGGAAATATTATCTTTTCTTTTCAACCGAGCACCCCAGCGAGATTTATCGTTTCTCATGTTTATTTCTTTATAATTTTCAAAGAAGTTTTCCACGGTATACTTCTCAGCGACTATTTCTAAGTTTGCGAACCTAGGATCCTTGACATCATCGGAATATAAAGATCCTTTACCAGCGCCACGGTTGGCAAATTCAAGCATCAGACGAATGCAATCGCCACTCATTTGATAAATAGCTCGCGAGAATTTCTCATGAGCAAGAATTTCATAGAATAATGGTATCTCGGGATTGTATAAAGGAATGGGAAGGCCTGCGAGGAGTTGACCTAGCGAGACTATGATTTTCTGATCATCACATTGATGATCAGAAAACAGTTTTGCAGAGAGAATAGACGAAGATTTTTTATCAGGAATGGTTGATAAAGTGAAACCTTTCTCTTGCAATTTCTTTTGAGTTTCTTCAAAAAGGGGTTTATATGTACGACCAAGTGAAGCCATTGATATAGTATGGGAATGAATGGAGAATTGAAGATTGAGAGAATTGAAGGGGAGGATTACAGTAGCAGAAGCGCAAATTGCGGAGGAAGAAAGTTAAAGGAAAGTTGCAGAGAGAAAATAAAAGAGAAAAAGAGAAGGGTAAGAAAACTATATATAGAGAAGAGAATCCTCGAGAAAACAAATGCATTTAATGCGAGATGGGACGTGAATGGTCAAGAATAAGTGGTTGAAAGAGACGTGTCAAGAAAAGAGTGGAAGAAGAAACACCTGTAATAAATTCCGTACATAAATAAAACGAGTAAAAAGTGAACAATCGCGAGATAAAGATGAGCAGTTGCGGCATTTTAAAATATTGGTTCTCATGACATTCTCTTCTTCGCAGAGAAGACATGAGAAGAGGCAAGATGTAGGAACAGAATATCGCAACATCATTCGCGAGAGTAATAAACGACTACGTTGCGAAGGTGTCGCAGGGAAGTAATTTAAATGACGCATTAGATGACGACAGCCAGAACATGAGAAAAGTGTGAAGACTTGGCGAGATTTAGGAGCGTTGCGAAGACAAACACTTATGAACTCGCGATACTTCGCGAAGGATTCCGAAAATAAAGGACAAACTTAGTCATCATCCACTATGTAATACCCTATATAAAGGGTCGAGTAAATATGTTGTGGGAGAGGTCTTTTGAATGGGGAAGCAAGTCATTAGGAGAGAGAAAATTTAGAGTGATTGTAATTCCTTTAGCCCTGATCTATCTTTCTTTGTAAACATTTCAAGAGAATAATCAATAAAATCTATAACAATTCATATTCAAATGGATTAATTGAGTAAAATCTAGTGAGGGGTGTAGTGTGGGATTTCCTGCAACTACAAGTCTAAATTGTAAACATTAAATCATATTTTGATGCCCATGCCGGCATAGTTGTGTTTTATGTTTCTAAGGTGTTTGAATCACCCAAAGTGCGATGAGTTTCAATGGTTTGACAAAGCTGTTGAACTAGCAGAGTCAAGAGAAAACCACAAGGGCCAATGCAAGCCAATCGATGGGTGTGATGGGTGTTATATGAAAGGAAAGGAATATGTTGAAAGAGAAGAAAAACCAATGAAGCTGATCCTTGACACCCCCTCCCGGACGATGTCTTCGAAGAGGTTCGGGAAAGGCTCAAAGGTTCCGCAATTGTTGAAAAGGGATGGAAATAGATTATCTTTAAACAAATGTAATCCATGCCATGTTTTTAAGCATGTTTTAATTAAAAGTTTCAAATCCAATGTAACAGATTACTTAGGAATAAAATAAAAGAGCATTCGAAATGGATTTTTATTCAAAACTAGCAGAGTTCCGGCATGGAAGAAAACAAGCTTACGGTCTTGGGTTTTAAAACAACTATGAAAATTTGAAAAAATCATAAAACCGGCATAGATGTTATAAAATACTATTGTGCCGGTACCGTATAATATCTATACAGGAACATGGAATTTTTAATCTTCTTGTTCCGATATGGTTTTATAAACAATTTCATTGCCGGTACTTAGGACCGGCATTGATGTATAAATATTAACCAGTGCCGGTACCTAAATCCGGCACTGTTATCCTAATCATATCTATGCCGGTAAATGTCGCAAATAAATCTTGCAAGGATAAACATGTTCAACATAAACGAATCACTAGAAATCAAAACATGTTCAACATAAACCAAACAACTGGATTCTGCTATCAAATGTTCTTAATCCAGGTATCCTAAACCAAAAGCAAACCAAACAACTAAAGAGTTAACCACGAGGTACAAACGAAAACAAGTTCAGAATTGTTCAAGACGTGACAACCACTATCCAAAAAAAGAAACACAACTAAAGAGTTAATCACTGGGTCTTTTGCTTCTTTTGGGCCGGTTTTTTCTTAGTTTCCCCGAACAAAGCTTTATCACTAGGGTCGGTTTCTTCAATTCTATCAAGCTTTTCCTCGAATCCCTTCATTTCTTCAAGGGATAGCACCTCCCCTTCCTGGTACTTGCAACCCAACATCTTCTTTAACTTGCCAAGCCGACGCCGCTAGTTTAATATATCAAACACATAATTAGTATACATATAAGATTATGTGTATATTAAACGACGAAGCAATTAACAATACTTACAAGCAATCCAACGGTCTTATTAAGTTGGGACATCGTAGGTGGTGCATGTGCGGGAGTTGGAACGGGAGGGTTTTTCTAGGGAGGAACTTGGACGTCATCCGAGTGGACGACATAAGGATGTGACCATTGCAGGTAATCTTCCATGTAGTCGGCATCAACTTCATCACCGTTTTCAGCAATCTCCAACTTCTCCCACTGACTAATATCTACCAAACGACGTGGTTCCCTATCCTTCCAATCTGTTGGGTCCGGTTTTGGAACATACTCTACATGCAACCGATTTGGAGTTGAATAGCACCGAGATCAAAACATTGAAAAGAGGCCGTCTGGAAATGTGCTAATTGCTTATATCCAAGTTGACGCATCACACGTGTAGGATTAGCCATAACGTATCCTTTTGGGTGGAACAATGACCCATGGTAAAATGCAACGTTACCAAACCTCAAAACTTAGCGGTTTCCTCTAGCCTCCTTGTAAGGGTCGAACACAACATCTTTGGTACTCATTGCGTCCAAATCCAATCTCATATCGATCAGTCGACCTATGTTACCGGGCTTGGGAGTATTGTTGAACTCGTATCTCTTAGCTATAGGCGTATCGGGTTCTGGAAGGTCTATGATCTTCAAGGAGGGGTAGACCTTGAACAAGGTTGGGAAGTGTTCATAAGCCCACACCTATTCCAATGTAAAGCAATCAGTTTTGTTTCTAAGTTCACGATAAAAGTACATATGAACAATATACATAATAACATAAGTTTAAGAACAAATTTACCTGAAGTAAAGTGAATTCCTGACAAATTGGTTGGTTTTAGCCTCAGAGGCCCTTCTCATCTCCATCATCAAATGTGCCATTACCGCGGTGCCCCAAGAATATCTATAGACATCTTCCAACGGATCCAAGTACTGAAGGTAATTCGCACTAACCCTGTTGCCATTGGTGTCAGGGAATACCCTAGTTCCCAAGATATATAACAGTAAGCAATGCGGCGGTATAACGAATTTGTTTAGGGTCCCATCCATCCTCCAAACTTCTTTTCTTTGTGTTTTCAAAATTCTTCTTAAGCAAAGATCAACTTGATTGTCTTTGTCTTACCAGACGTGGATTCATAAAAGCTCTCCACAGAAGTTTTGTAATCCCAACCAAACAACTTGTTAGTCAGACCGTGCAACGTCGACCATTCTAGGTCCAGAGACTCAATTCCTTCTGCAATTGATTTGCCGATAACATTCAAGCCTAGAATTTTCTGAGCATCTTCAGGGATGAAGGTCATCTCCCCAAAGGGAAGTGCATGGTATCGGTTTCACCATGATACCTTTCGACGAAGCAATTGACGATAATGAAATCGAGGCTTCACATATTTTCAACCAAAGCATATAGACCAGAATCCTTTACTATTGTTTGGACCTCTTCACATTCCTCGGACAAATCCCAACCATCCGCGGATTGGTTTCGGCAAACACGCATAACCTTCTTATGATCCTACAATTAGGAGAGACAATACAATTAAGAAATTTTACATAAATACACAACAATACATATGTACAAGATAGAAAATGCTTACATAGGTTTGCTAGATAGTACGAGCCCACGAGTGCTTGTATCCAAATAGTGTTTTTGTTAGGAGCTTCGCCCCAAATTCTACCACGTTCAAGATCAGGTATCATGTCATTAATATGAGGAAGGTGGGAACCTTTAACTTTCACTTTTACGTTGCCCTTCTTGCCATTGCCTTGTGTTGGTTGTTGACTTGGGCCACCAACTTCGCTTTGGCTTGCTAATTGACTTTCGTCTTCATCTGGTTCATCTTGATCATCGTGCTCACGGTTTGCAAGTCGAATACGGTCACTACCAATCTCCCAAATTATCCCTCTTGTACCAGCCCCCAAACGTATCTTACGACCTTCATCTTTCCCTCGAGGAGGCAGAGACCGAGGAGTATCAAGACCGTCCTTCCTTCTTCTCTTAGTGACCGCATCTTTATTTTTTCTTTTGTTAGCTTCCTTTGCTTTTGACCTATATCGTAAGCACACAGAAAGCAATGAATATAAGACAACTCACCTTTAGTTTTAGTACCGGCTTTGACTACCTTAAAATAAACCACGCCGGTACAATATTCCGGCAGTACACATTGACTATCGACAGTGCAGGTACCAAGTACCGGCATACAAATGCAACCTACAATCTATGCCGGTATTGGAGACAATTTTCCTGTATGTTTTAAGTCTACTACCGGCATGCTCGAATTATTACACAAGAATGCCGGTACCCATAACCGGCATGCAATGAAACCAAAAATATATGCCGGTACTGGTGATAAATTCATTAACTCTCCTGTATGTTTTAAGTCCACTACCGGCATACACGAATTATTATCAAACATTGTCGGTGATAAAAACCGGCACTATATTCATCCTAGATTGAATGCCGGTAGTGAAAAATCAGTTTCTGGTTATTCTGGGGTTGGAAACCGGCACTGTATTCATCATAGATTGAATGTCGGAACCCAAAATCGGCACTGTGTTCATACAAATTTCAGTGCCGGTACTCTCTGAAACTCAACTGTTTGAGTTAGGGTTCGCGATTCTAAACTAAACCCATTGCTATAGATCGATTTAAACACCCAAAAAGTAGTTTAAAATCACTTACCTTCTCACAGAAGCCATATTTCTGAGTAGTTGATCGTCAGAGAACGTTGCTTCTTCGTCTTCTTGCTCTTGAGCAATCTTAGAAATTCTTTGCTCCTGTTTTTGTTGAGCAATCGATGATGTTGAGTTCGATTGGGCATTTGGTTTCTTTCGTGGAGGCATTGTTTATGATTCGGGTAGGTTAATCGACGAAGAAATTTTTGAATCGACGATTAATCGACGAAGAACGGATGAAGAACGATGAAAAAAAAAAATCAGAAACTAATCCTAGGACAGTGCCGGAACTGATTTGTGTAAATGGGGGATATATGAATTTGGTTTTTGATTTTAATGTTTTAGGAGAAAGGGTATAATGGTCTTTTCATAATGTTTTTTAATTAACCAAAGGGTATTTTAGTATTTTCATACCCAAAAATCACCCCTTAACAGACACCATGGGTTGGGAGAAGTAATCAATATCCCCCAATTCCTTTTTATATCCCCCAATTTCGCGTTCTAAAAGAAACCCCAGGAAATTCTTCTGTAAAGTTCTTTTCTATCCTAGTAAATTTTTGGTGGACCGGCTGTGAAATCACGGATCAACCAGTCCATGATGGCCCGGTTTCAAATGGTCTGGACAATATGGGCGAAATGGACATGTTCCGCTACGGCAACTCTCCCCCAAAAGGAAGATTTTTCTCCAACTCTTTCAAATTTGACTATAAAGAGCGATGAACAGTGGTTTGCAACTTTACCGGATGATTTGTAAAACAAATGAAATTTATATGAACGGTTCGTAAGTAATTTGGAACCATATAGCGGCCCAATATTAAGCATAGCTAAAATTTTATCTTGATATTTGTTGATGTTTCCTTTAAGAAAGAAGACTCGTCCATGGGTTATGCCCAGTGTAGTCAATTTTTAACATGAATGAAGATGAAGGGGTTCATGCGGCTGTTTTAACTACATAACTTTCTTATTAAATTTTGAGAGAATACCAAGTATACCACCAACTTATTATCTAATATGAGTATGAACTCATGCAGTACTTTTGACAATTAAAGGGTTACGAAACTCTTAATGCGGAAAAGTAAAACACTCATACACATATAAATTTTGTTAATAAGGAAAACTGCAATGTGAAGAAAAATCTCGGGACTTACTCCAATTTTGAAAACAGCCTTGTATTAAGCCGCTACAAACACTAGACAACTATCAGACTATAATGTAGTTGAGACCGAATCGACCCCTCGAGCAACTCAACTTCATTCTTACTCATATGTCTCTTGGATTCCGCAAGATTTTAGACATTTGATAATAGATAGCCTGTTGATTTCCTTCAAAAAGATACATAATCAAGACAATAGAAATATGTTTGCTTTTGTGGGATCTTCAACTTAAAGAAGATATCAAACAAACCTCAACAATTATGATAGCTTACTCTCTTCATAAGGTTATCGAGATGCATGCGTAAACGGTTCTACCTCACAATATCAATCAAACTGATATGATATATACTTGTGGAATTACAGAGTATGAGATGAAAAATACTTTATAATTTTTATCAATCTTATTCCCGATTCGGTAATTCTTGAATGGACGTAGGGTGGAAGAGAAAAACATTTAGAATATACAAGAATTACGATGATCAAGATAATATTCCAGATGCCAAGAACTATCAGGCAAAAGATAGTCTGACCGGGCTTCACGAATCCCTTAGTGAAGACTTTAAAAGTCGTAACTTAATACAATTTCCTGAATAAATCAGGTCTTTAGAGGACGACTCTAGCCGCGAATAGGACACATAAGTGCCGTGATTGAGACTCCAACAACAACTAGGATATACAGGTGACACGATTAAGATTCTAGTTTGCAGAGAATCGTCAACTTATAATGATGAACAAGGCTACGTAGATTATAATAAAAATGAGTTCATGAACTTGTTTACACGTTTACGACTTACTTCGATACCAAGGAAGCTCAACTTCACAATATAGATTGATTATGCAATCATGTGCGAAGTTTGCCTTGAATTACAAAGAAGAATGTTGCATATTTTCCAAAATAAGCTTTGTGAACCAAGTTGTTATCCCAAGAATAATGGTTAAGTATTTCATCATGAAGCATTCGTGGAGCTCAACAACTCTGAAAGACTAAAACAGTCTATGAACATTCCAAAACAGTTTGTGAATAATTAGTTGTCTCGGAGTTCAGAAACTTTTTGTATCCATAAGTTCGCGAACTGTGTAAATCAATTCGTGTACTAAAGATACAAAAAGTGCCTAGAAACATATCAAATTAAACATGTACTGACCAAATCAATGGTGTACTTGAGGATTCAAAGTATCCAAAATATTTCAAAATCAATCAAATCCCCAACTGACCAAATCAGTTCGTGAATGCGAGTTAATTATGGAATAATTCATCAAATCCTATTAGTTATAAGTTACAAATCCGTGTATGACCAGATCATTTGTGAACACAAAAACTAACTTGACGACTCCTTATGAACTTAAATACGCAATTACAATATGTCGTACAATAAATTTCTCTCAACCTACTATGCCACAAGTTCTTTATTATTTCAATTTATGATTCGAGTTTTATCAAGAGCTAGCTTGGACTCGAGATTTATTATTGGAAATATTCATCACAATATTAAATTCGTACGCCATTATCTCAGTAGATAGAATGGTAGATGTTAGAGCATTGCTCGGTCGAACTCGCAAGCGTTGCTATCTCAAGCTTGTTTGTCAAATTTAGTTGTCAAAACTATATGTCTTGATTTCTAGTTTACTTATGGATAAGTCTCATTCTAGGATAGTTAAGTGTAGTTGAGCTCCAGACTACATGGAGATCATCTTAGGAAGACGAAGAACTACTCAAGGAACCAGTGGAACTTCATCCGACTAAAAGGTATGTGGAGACTTGAACTTATCTATCACTCAAAAGTCTACTCTATCTCCTACTCTTGAGACAAAAGTCGTATAAGTATGATAGTTTTCATACATACAAATTTGCTATTTCGAGCCGAGTTTACTCGCCTATATTTTCTCGAAATATGTGTTGGTAAGCTTTTGCTTTAACCATTTTTTATCTTTACCCGTGACGAAAGTCATGATGACGTTTCAATCTTGAAAATGGCTTTGATGACGATAGTTGTGAATAACGACTATTATAACATTATAGAAGAATGTTTCAATGATTGAAATGTATAGTTGAGATTACCATCTATGGATATAAGTATATATAGTGTGTTCGCACATTAGTGTATAAATCCATGTACCGGAAACCAAGTGTGTGCATATGTGTGCATACGGTATTGGTGAAGGAGACAGGTTGAATACGCGTACTGGCGGAACTTTTTCTCCAGCAAAATTCTGATGAGTTTGGAGTTTACGAACTCATAAACCAGTCACCTTAGGTACGCCTACCCGTACCCGTACTGGCGGAACATTTCTACCCGAAAAATTCTGCTGAGTTTGGAAACCAAAGCCAACTCAAATCCGGTAGCTAAGGTACGCATAAGCGTACGCGTACCCAAGCTGGTTATTTCTCAAATCGGTAGTTCTTGAACTTAAAACAATAAATTATAAGGAATGCAATCTTTGCAAACCGTGTCTATATTGTTCATGAATTGATTCGAATGGATCAAAGCGATTTTGTTTCAATTGTGTCTATGAATAAAGACCTAAGCAATTGATCAACTCTTCAACTAGTTCTTATGAGTCATTTGAACTAGTTATGAGAAAGATGAATACGGTTAATATGGAAAGTGCTCATATGGCTAACCATTGGTTAACTATTTGTGAACCAACTAAGTGTACACATTTAGGTATGGTTACTCAAACCTAAATGAAATACATTTCATTTGTTTGTGACAAGCTAAGTTTCGATCTAACGGTTGAAAGATATTGGCTTGTATCTAATCAGGTTTTCATCTAATGGTGAATATTGAATGCTTTGTTACTAAGCTAACATAGATTGCAAACCCTGATTTGAAAACTATATAAGGGGAACTCTAACAACTGGAAAAACTAATCCCCACACCTCCTGTGTGATACTAGTTGGTTTTGCTAGAGTCGATTCTCCTTTAACCTTAGGTTTCTTCTCGAGACCCTGTAGGTTAACGACTGAAAGACTTCATTGGGATTGTGAAGCCAAACGAAACTACTTCTCTTGTAGTTGAGCGATCTGATCTTGCCATTTTCTATCGTACGAGTTCAATTGAATAATTGACTTGAGATTATATCTCCGATAAGGCAAGATAAAAAGAAATCACAAACATCTTCGTCTCATCGTTTGTGATTCCGCAATATCTTGTTTCGCTACCATACGATTATGATTATTGTGAGGTGATTGATAATTCTAGGCTATTCTCCGGGAATATAAGTCTGGGTTATCAATTAGTTCATGTTCACCTTGATTTCTATCAATAGACGGAACAAACTCTTAGGTTTATCTGTGGGAGACAGATTTATCTATTATCTTAGACTTTTCTGTGTGATACAGATTTGTTTATTAAAGTCTTCGACTTTGGGTCGTAGCAACTCTTAGTTGTGGGTGAGATCAGCTAAGGGAATCAAGTGCGTAGTATCCTGCTGGGATCAGAGACGTAAGGAGCGCAATTGTACCTTGAATCAGTGTGAGATTGAATAGGGTTCAACTACAGTCCAGACCGAAGTTAGTTTGTAGTAGGGTAGTGTCTGTAGCGGCTTAATACAATGTGGTGTTCAATCTGGACTAGGTCTCGGGGTTTTTCTGCATTTGCGGTTTCCTCGTTAACAAAACTTCTAGTGTCTGTGTTATTTCTATTCCGCATTATATTTTGTTATATAATTGAAATATCACAGGTTGTGCGTTAAGATCAATCAATTAAAATATCCGACCTTTGGTTGTTGATTTACATTGATTGACACTTGGATATTGGTCTTTGGTACCATCCAAGTTATCTCTCTTGTATCTCGCAGATTTCTATTTGCTTGAGTAAGAATTAAATCGAGAGATCGAGATATTATAACTCTTTGATATACTTTATTAAGATCGAGTCTAGTTGATTCTCTTGAACGTATATCGGAGTTAGTCCATACAGATTGCTAATCGATATATTGTGTGTAGTTGTTGTACCCCCGCATTTTAAATTGGTATCAGAGCAGGCAAACACATTAAACCTCATAAGTTTGTGTTTGTCAGATCCTCAAAAGTCTATCCCTATGGGAAATTTCTTTGGAAGACTTGCTCGTGGCATCTGTAACGCACACCAGAACTCCTTAAAGACTGTTTAAAGAGTATTACTCTGTACACCTACGGTCTCACTTAATAATCTTGTACCATCTAGTATACCACCGAGTCTAGATGATGAGAAATAGTCTAAAGAAAAAAATAAAAAACCCTCTAAGAAAAATTTTCAGAGGAAACATGATCAACGTGCAAAGGTATGGACCCTCACAAGAATCACTCTTAATCTCTTTGTGGAATACTACCAAAATGGATCAATTGACAAGGATCTATTTAGAGCGTTTGAAAATGTTTTGAAATTCTTAGAAAAGCTTAATTCCATAGAGATATTGAATCCTTTTGATAAAAACTTTGTACCTGTCAAATCATGGTCTCATGATGTACAAACTATTCCAACTACCTACTCATATGGGGTTGATAAAAAGATTTCTTATGAGGGTGGTAAAGGAACCATCATCTATCAGAAAAAGTCATTTCCATGTCATAAGAAAAAGATCTTAAAGAACTCTGAGTATTATCACTATGATCATGCTCCTGATTCTAATCACAAATGTCAAACAGAAAAATTGCATGAGAAATCCTCTGCACCTTCCACCACCTGAATTCAGGATAGGCTCCACCCCATTTGTATATAACTTGAGATGCGGCAAGTAACGGTTTGACTGTGTTTATGTAATCTTTTCTTTAAGTTTTTCTAACAAAAGCTTTTCAAAAAGATGGTGTAGGTACCTTTTCCTTCTAAATACGGGTATTTACTCTAGAATGCGTACCTCAAAAATCCTATTGTGGGTCGCGGTTCGTGTATGGGTCCAAGCCCATCATCTGTGGGTATAAAAGAAGTACAACTACGCATACCCTCCTTTCTCCCTCATCAGTCCGCGTACGCAAACTCTCTTAGGGTTTATGTATTTTCTCCATTAAAGACTTATTGGAGAACAATTTGTGAAGGGATTCTTCAAAGAAACTAGTCAAGTAAGTAATCTCTTCTCCACTCCTTTATTTCCTTCTAGAATCATGAAGAATGTTAAGGGTTCAAAAGGATTTTCAAATAACATAGGTTCTTCATCCTCTTCAATGAATCTTCCTATTGAACAAAATTATATTAGGATTAGATTTGTGAATGAATCATGTGGCAAGGTTTTTGAAAAGATTTCTACTAGTGGGTTTATTCTAGAAAATAAATTGGATGATGTTAGTGGGTATAAGGAGGATTTATCTTGCTTTGAAAAATTCAAGCTTGGAAATATCTTTGATGGCCTTGGTGAAGGTTTTGATACTCTTACTAGAATCTTCTATGCCAACATTCATGATGTTGTTCTTGAGGACATGGAATTCAAGACCATGGTCAATAGAGAAAGGATTCTAATTAATAGAGAATTAATTTCGAAGATTACCAAAATTCCTTTGGGTAATTTTCGTCTTCCTAGACCAAGCGATAAAAGACCTTCACATGAAACCATTTCAAATGGCCTTTGTGGTAAAAGTGTTGTGTGGAATGGAGGAAAATTTCCTACTAATAAATTAGATTTTCCTCTAAAGTCTTTTGAAAAATTGGGTATTTCTAACCTTTGTCCTTCCACGGTTGAGAGTCGTGAGTTTTCGAAATTGGTCTATTACCTTGTGATGGAAACTAAAGGTCTTGACATTTGTCGATTCATTATTTTTCAAATGTTGGACATGACTTTCGTTGACAAGAAGTTAGGCTACCCATGATTGATTGAGCGTATTTGTCGTAACTTCTCCATTGAACCCATTGGGAACTCCATTGGAACCCCCAAGCTTGTTCGGCCATGTACCTTCAATCGAATAAAGGAATATGCTTGAAAGAGACAAAGGCGTGACACAACTGATGGCTCGAGTGATCCTTCTACGAAGCTTCTTCGCCAAATTTACAAAGGTGTTTGTAAGTTGAATACCAAAGTAAGTTGTGTTCAAGAAGAATTACTTGTAATTTCTACCAAGTACCCCGATATTAAAGAAGACATGGATAAGGTTCGTTTCACCTTCATGGTCTCCGAAGATGAAGATGATGAGTAGTTTATCGTGTCTCTTTATATTGGTGTTAAATTGTCTTATTTGTCTAGGAAACTTCTTAAGAGAATTTTTATTCTTGTTTTGTTTAAGAAGGATAACTAGGGTTTGGAATAGCCATTATTGTGAGTACACATAGCTATGTCCAATGTTTTCATCTTGCAATATTTTTAGATTTATTTAAATTCTAAAGTTGATTTGGTAGATGATTTTTGTAGTATTAGTCTTTATGGTTTTATATATTGCAATATGTTATGGGATATGTGTGTTTGCGTCCGTGAACTATTATTGTCCCATACGATGTCAAAAGTTATCTCTTTCATATGTCAATATGCATGTACTGATACAAGATCGATGAACTTTTGACAAACAAAAGTTAAGCCTATTATGTCATTTATTGATGGAAGATAGGTTAAAATCTTTTGTTTACGAGGATTATGTCTATTGTATGTCATTGTGCAAATAGTGATGGAAAATAGAATGAATCCTTGTATATTCCGCAGTATTAATCTTCCCTGATCCATATTTTATGTATATACTGTGCGGCTCCATAAGCCTTCTTATGTGAGCATTTCCAACTAGACTAATCATAGATTCGTTTGTGGTTATTTTGGTTGTGTATTCCGATTAAATTAATCATGGGTTCTCTTGTGGTTAGTTTAATTGAGAATTTGGATACAAAATCATTTTGTGGTTTTTTGGTGTCCAAAGAAATCCTTCTTTTCTCGTAAAAGTAAGGTCGCTCTTGTTGTTCTTTCGGGAATGACATCAAATGGGGGAGAGTTCTTTTGAACATGCGCTTAATTTCCATATCTTTGTGGGCAGTACGGCTGTGGAATATTTGAGGAGTTATCTTGTATCTTTATAAACTCCGTGATGAATGCATTTAGCTTCGGCTTTATGATTGCATCTAAACAAAGTTGATATGTACTTTTATTTGGTCTTGAAGCGTCTCCATGAAAATTTCATTAGGATCCCGTTTTCGTACCTTTGCCAATTTTATTGACGAAAAGGGGGAGAATTAATATGTTGTTCACACTACAAATACATATGGTTTTCGGATCATTATGGAAGGGGGGGTGGTTTTCATGTTGAGATGAAAGTATTGACTAAGGGGGAGTGATACATATCACCATAGTATTGTTGTCAAAGTTGTGATACAATTGAACTTTGATACTGTGTAATAATACTATGACATTGTATAACAATGATCGAGATCTTTTGTTTTCTCATTGTTATGGCTACGGATCTTCAACAACTATGATGCTGAACTGAAAATCTATGGAATCATGGGAGTACTTGGAAAAGACGAAGTTTTCGAGTAATGTTGAAGCACCAAGGAGATCAAGCATGTGGACGAGAAGCTACAAAGTTTTATCTATTTTGTAATCCATATGTATTTATAGTTTTGTCACTAAAATTGACAAATGGGGAGATTGTTAGAGCATTGCTCGGTCGAACTCGCAAGCGTTGCTATCTCAAGCTTGTTTGTCAAATTTAGTTGTCAAAACTATATGTCTTGATTTCTAGTTTACTTATGGCTAAGTCTCGGTCTAGGATAGTTAAGTGTAGTTGAGCTCCATACTCCATGGCGATCATCTTACGAAGACGAAGAACTACTCAAGGAACCAGTGGAACTTCATCCAACTAAAAGGTATGTGGAGACTTGAACTTATCTATCACTCAAAAGTCTACTTTATCTCCTACTCTTGAGACAAAAGTCGTATAAGTATGATAGTTTTCATACATACACATTTGCTATTTCGAGCCAATTTTACTCGCCTATCTTTTTCTCGAAATATGTGCTGGTAAGCTTTCGCTTTAACCATTTTTCATCTTTACCCGTGACGAAAGTCATGATGACGTTTCAATCTTGAAAATGGCTTTGATGACGATAGTTGTGAATAACGACTATTATAACATTATAGAAGAATGTTTCAATGATTGAAATGTAGAGTTGAGATTACCATCTATGGATATAAGCATATATAGTGTGTTCGCACATTAGTGTATAAATCCATGTACCGGAAACCAAGTGTGTGCATATGTGTGCATACGGTATTGGTGAAGGAGATAGGTTGGGTACGCGTACAGGTGTATAAATATGTATTTATTATTGATGCTTTCTTTGTGAGTTTTCATGTAAATTATGTATCTTATGTTTACTTTTGAGTTTATTAGGTGCAATGGCGTCATTAGGAGCAAAAGAAGAAGAAATCGTCCATTAAAGCAAAAAGGACAGATAAGATCAATCATAGGCGAGTTGGAGCCGGCTGAGATTGCGCAAGGGAGGATGTGAATAATTAGACTATCAGTTAACTGGAACTAACAGACCAAATAATCTGTTGGTGGCCCGGATCTGACAGTGGGTGCCTTAAGTAATTATCATCATTACCTAGCCCTAGGATCGAGAAAAAATGATTTTCTCAATCATTTCGTTACTAATTCAGAGGAGAGTTGCGGTTGAAGTTCATTGCTACCAAATGAGATGCGGATCGGAGAGTTCAGCGAGAGACCGAGGAGATGAAGTTGTTTCTGAACTGAGATTGAGAGAATAAGCTTTTGTGTTGTTGCCATGGTTGATTCGAACTGGTGAAGAAAAAGATGAGAATTAGGGTTCGAATCGAGAGGAGAATTCAGAAGTGCTGAGTTTTGAATCACAATACAACTAATTCTATTGCTGCTCAATTGACGATGGGTTATCTCAGATTTGAGTCTCAATCGAAGTGGTGATGTTGATATTCATGGGTTCTCAGTGGTATATGGAATTTGGTGGTTGCATCAGAGATCTGAGATTTTAATTGAGAATGGGTATTGGTCGAATTTGAGCAAGAGATGGAACTGGAGGTGAAACCAGGGTTTTGAGATGATGAAGCTGCTGGTAATCTGAGTTGGTGATTGTGGTGAAATCTGGTGTCAAAAGAAGAAATGGAGCTGGTGATACTGTTGGAGTACAGGGTTTAGATGTATTCTAGGCTGAGCTGCAGTTGAAGAGGGAACTGGTTAAGCTGAGTGCAGCTGTTGCAGATATGAGCTTGAACTAAAATGGAAGGCAGTAATGCAGTGGGTATGTGATGTTGCAACTGAAGCTAGTATGTGCAGTTCAGACTGAAAACCAGAGAAAGGAAAAGAAGATGGCTAAGCATATTACAGCGCAAGGAGCAATTATAGGCTTGAGCTGCAGACAGATGGCCTGGTTTGATGCTGAAGCTGAGATTATAAGGAGGATGTTGATGTCGTTGCTTTGACATTGGCAGTTTGCAAGTGATGCTGATGATACTAAGTATTGTCCTGAGATGCAGTTGAACTGAAAGATGAACTGGAGCTGGTTGGAATTGATGCTGCAATGGAATGGCAACTGAATGTGGTGTTGTATGTGGTAGTGAAACTGGTGCAATGCAGAGAAGGCTATGGAGTTGTTTAACAGGTAATTTGAGCTGATAATGTTAAGTCAGTGATGATGAAATTTAGGCAAGATGGGTTTGCTAAAATCTGAGAAGGTCTCAAGTTACAGATAATAGTGTCTTTGCAGTTTGAATGGAATATGGTGCTGGTTCGAAATAGAGAATAGGTCTGGTGTTGTTCTTGAGATCAATCTAAAGCAGATGGGAGAGTTAGGTGATGCTGCTGGTGAAGCTATCAGTGGTAGTTCTCAAGGGTTTAATGGGTTGTTTTCAAGGATTATGAATGAACTAAGTTGATGTTGATGTTGTGAGGCTTTAATGAAATTGCAGGTGATGTTGCAGTCAATGAGAATGGAGTTAGCTGAGTCTCTGATGTTGAAATGAACCAGATGTTGTATAGATGTATGCTAGGACAGGGACCCATTACATGTGCAGTTATGGTAAAATGATATTGTGTTGGTGGTGCAGACTAAGATGAATCTGGTGATGGAATTGCAATACAATTGAAGATGGGTTAAGGAGATTGATTGCTGCCATGGTTCTGGTGGATTGCAGGAGGCGATGTCTTATGGCAGTCAAGGTGGTATGTATGCAGATGAGATATAATGTACACTGGTTGTACTGAGATTGGAGCTGTAATGCAGAAAAGGTTGCAGTCAGGTCATAGAAGCAGCAGCTGGAGTTAAGCAACTGGTGGTGTTGCAGTGGCTTCCATTGGAGGTTATTGAAGTGATGGTTTCAATGAAGAAGAGCAGCTGAGATGAATTGAGTTTTGCACGACTGAGAAGGAATGAAATGATGTGGAGTTATAACTTCAGGAGATAAGAATTTGGGTTGTGCTTGATGCCGAGATTACAATGCCGGGATTGAGCTGATATGAAGAACATTGCAAGAATGGACCTACTGATGCAGTATGAGCAGCCATTATGGCTGGATGGGCGTTGGTGAAGCGCAATGCTTGTGCAGAATAACTCAGTCCAATGCAAATGGCTTATGCCATGGAAACTCAACCAAGTCAGCCCAGTTAGCTAACCTGAATAGCTGACTCGGTTCTGACTCATGTTCTAACCGAGTTGAATCACCTGATTCAGTATGACTCGGTGCTTGACCCGAGTTAACTTAGTTGACCTGAGGCTTGACAGGTGACCGGGTGGACTTTTCCGGTCACCTGAGCTATTCTCCGACCACTTTGCCTGCCAACTTCCGGTCTGTTTACCAGTTTTCCGGCGGTCACTTTTGAGCAGAGTTTCTACATGGGTATTCCTCACACATGGGTTGGTGGACTTCTATCTATTGGACCTTTGAGACTTGACCTAGTTTTGGAAGAGAGGAAAAGCTATAAAAAGAAGACTTTTACAACTTTTAGAGGATCACGTATTATTCTTGGAACTTGG